>CALNHX010006201.1:0-93646 GCA_940337035.1 Agriotes lineatus
ATATCTTCAAGCCACGGCTCATATGACTCTAGCGATGAGCCAATCAGCTTTCAAGCGAAGCCGTTAATTAAGATAGTGTTGCATTTATAATTAGTCATACATTGTCACATGCCCGCAGGTGGCTTGAATTTGAATTTATAATTAGTCATACATTGTCACAGGCCCGCAGACGGCTTGTATTTGAATTTAAATTAGTCATAACATTGCCACAGGCCCGCAGACGGCTATCCGCCACGTTTAAATTAGTCATTAGAGATAAAGCGTCCCCAGCTGGGTATAGTTTAGCCCGTATATTATAATATGATATGTTCTCATGGTGTGTAACGATTTTATTCACATGTGCGAAGAGCAATAGATCGGTTATTGAAAGATGCCTTATGATTTCCCTACGTGTTTGTGCACGCTTATTTTCAGGTTATATTATTTACACACTGTGTCCCAGTTTATGTGAAGTGAAGCTTGAAAGCAGTTTAGAAACATCACAGGTAGGTCGGTGCACTTGTAGCTACATGTGTTGGGAGTCGTTGGCTATATACTAAAATCCTATCCCGTTTGGCTTTCGAGTTTCGGTTAAGCGTGGGTCTCAAGTTAGAATCTCGTGGCGCCCATTTATTTTTCAATACCTTATACATACCGCCACACTTGCCCTGTGGTGTACCGTTTCTAGGACCACGCCCATCTCCCTGAGCGTATCAAGCCGCGGCCTTTAGTCTGTTTTGTGAGATTTCCGGGGTGAGTGATAACAGTTACCAGACTTGTTGAAGCAAGGGGTACTCCCCCACCCTAGAGTGTCTTTAAAATCATTTCATACGGTAATAAATTGTGTACACATACTAACATACGTACACCGCACAGCGCGTTTAGGTACCCCCCAATACGAGGGAGGGATCTAGTGGGCTGGGGTCTTCACCGAAAAATCCGCACAGCCGAGACGGGGATTTGGTATAGTGGGTTCATTAGTGGGTGTCGGTTGACACGAATTTGAGAGATATTTGACTCAGAGTGCTTTTCGATATGAGAGAATTTCAATACTTCGTACACTTCGTGTCGAAGTAAAACGGACTCCTGCCGAGATTGGGCAAATTTAATACGTTTGGTGTCAAAAAAATTCACATAAAGGTAATAGAATTGGAACAAATCGAGTTTTTAAACTTCAAATCGTGTTTAAATACCCATTTATGTGCATCGTGAAAAGAATACGTTGAACGAACCAGTTCGGTGACTGCAAATTAAGTGGATGCAATATTCAATTAATAATCCAAATATTTTCTATAAACCCTTTTTTGAGGGCGAGTTTAAAATTTTGGATATATCCAGAAACTACAAGACAATACGATAAGAGAACCTTCCAAATCTTCAACCGCTTAACAATGAACAGATTTCATTAGTACAAACACATTAAATGACTTAAAGGCACTTTTGCCATATATTAGCAAAACGAATCGTATTTACTACAATTATTTCATTGAACATTTAACGGCAAATGACAATATAGTGCATTACTTGCCGCATGCAGAATTTGAAGACGAAGGTGATTTACCACAATAAAGTTTTTTCACACCTAAACGTAAAACTCCTATGGTATTTTTGTAGTTGAGTATTATGTATTTAGTTTATTTTTTCAGTAGATAATAATACATTTTGTCAAGATATAATAAACTTTTAAAAAATAATACGTTTTCAAAACATGATATACACATCCAGATTCTATGCAAATATATCTCTGTATCTGCAAAAGTTGATAAATAAAACGTCTACTTTAAGTCAGTTGTAATTAAAAGAATTTTTGTTAAAAACTTTAAATGTAATTTTTTCAAATATGGGATTTCTGACATTGGCCCTTTTAGCTCCAAGCCACATATATCTTTGCATGCGTAAGAAGATTTAAAGTCTCACACAAAATATTTTATGTGCGAGTTGAATACATAATATTTTTTAGAACTACTCTTCTGCAAACATTCTGAGAAAAAACAACTACGACACGCAAGTATAATTTTATTTTCATATTTCAAAGCGCCAATATCGTGTTAGGCTCAAAATCTGTTTTCTGCTTATTCATGTCATAATCGCTTACTTTCAAGGTACCAAGTAAAATAGAAGTAGTTTTTTCTTTGGAATTTTTTTTCGAAATGGGTGAATCCAGTGGTGAAAGCGAGATACCCACAAAATTCAAGCAGTAACAATGTACAATTCAATTGAAGAATCCAAATTCATCTCGAAATGGGGTAAATATCACAGGTAGGTAAAATAGTAAAACTCAAACCTTCCCCATATAACATTTAATGACCACTGGTTTTACGTCATTAAATGTTATATGGGGAAGGTTTGAGTTTTACTATTTTACCTACCAGTAACAATGTAGTCCGTGGGGTATTATCAGAAAATTTGTAATTCTTTAAGGAAAAAGATTTGAATGCTTATTGAATTGTTACAGGAGAAAATATTAATATAACGTTAGAATCCATTCATTTACTATATTTCGCTGAGAATTGAAAATTTAGCACAGCAGTGGCTGAAATATGCAATGTTAACATGAATTTTAATTGTTCGAAAATGCTGACAACATACATTTCGTGAGAAGTCTGTTGGTTATAGGCCCAAAGAGTAAACGTTTTTTAAAAAGCACAAGATAGAATTAGACAGAGTATAGCGTTTATTAATACTGAAGATATGAAAACAGGATTTGGAATAAGTTCACAGAGCATGGATTTAAACCCCAATATGATACGTCAACTTTTAGTTCAATGTGTGGGTGGGAAAGAACAATGTCCAAGCAGTCTGAAGAAATTGATAGATTCTCGGTGAGACCATTCACAGTTTCACAAATTAACTGTGCTCTACTCAAAACCAAAGATCTACGAGATAGAGTAACAAGGTCAACACATCAACATGACACACACCTCACACAATGGTTGCTGTGCAAGCACAAAAGGCACGCTCCAACTTTGTACCCCGAATCCGCCAGATGCAAGCACATAAAGCAACAGCCTCTACACCGCAAGGTAAAGCGAGGTTATCGATGATACAATACATAATACGCATCCATTATACAACCAGAGATGCGTGAAAAATCAAATACTGGCTAGTTGAGATTTTTCAGTAAAATTCGTAAAGTATTAATTTGTTTATTGGCATACAATAAGAAATTGTAGAGTAATGTAAAATACTTCGGTAGTACATACTGTTGAAAAAAATGTCTAATCCACAGCCAAAATGGCCTCGTTTTGCTGCAGTTTTAGAGAAAAAAAGTCTGTCAATAAATTAACATAAATAATGAACCAGCAAAACGTATTTTACATACTAGTACACCAATCATTATAAAAATTAATAAAACTATTAAAATTAAATGGTGTTACGACTAAATTTATATCCAATAACTACTTTAAGTAATACAGCATAGTTACCAACAGATAGCTGAAATTTGGAAAACAGCTGAACCAGAAGCAGCAATCGAATTTGGGTGACGACTGCAGCATTCATTGCGATAAACGCAAACTGTTGAATATGTCATTAGCGCCGAAGCGCGTGTACGGATACGCAGGTAAAGTTACATGATGGCTATTTTCTGCCACCGACTGCATCTGAAACAATATAAAACACACAGTAAGGAATTAACAATACTCATACGATTATTTATTGCGAAATTAAGTGGTGAACGGTTTTACCAGTAAAGTTTCGCTTCCATACCTTGAGAAAATATTTATACATTGCTTTAATTAAATCTGCCGACAGCCCGATAGTGGGAGAAGTTTTAAAATGATTTGCTATTAAAACCTGTATAAAAATACTCACCATTTTCCTAAAATAAACTTTTCCCCTGCATTTAAAAAAACTATTTTAGGGCATGACATTTGTTACGTTTAACTGTTAATAGCCTATTAATAACCTTTATACTTATTATAAATGTCCCTCAAAGTTATTCATAGTTTCATGTCCAGTTCCAAATATTTCAACTTTATTTAAAGTTTAGTGTTGCCCAAGTGTACATTTTAATGATCTATAAACAACAGTGAAGACTAGTTGCTGCTATGTTTGGAGTACCATTTTTGTTCCTAGTACATTTTCGAAAGAGATAAATTAAATATGTATGTCGTTTTTGTTACTTACATATTTTTAAGGCCCGAAGGCACTTAACAATTGAGTCTCGTATACATTTTTTTACGGTTATCAACTAAAAAAATAAAAACAATGTTGGATATGACAAATATTTTTTGCCTAAATAAAGTGCACGATTGTTGTTTCTATAGTAGCTAAATACAAAACAATTTTCTATAACAGTCCTAGGACCGTTATATTCATAACGGGTTTGTTATTTTGTTGTCATACCATTCAACGAGGATACAACTAGCAATCTGTTTACTTTTACAAATGATATTTAGGCCCCGAACACACGGGATTCCGTATCCGAGATTCGGTATGCGGGATACAGAATTTGAGTCTGTTCAGACACGGCGACTGAATCTCAGACGCGGGACTTTAGTCACTTGCAGTGCCGTGCTGTTATGGACCTAGCATTGCTGTTCTTTGTTTCTGTCGTATTAGTCTACTAAGCTAAATTTTTCATTGTCAAATAATGTACGCTCCATTATCTTTGTATAGTAACGAACGCACTGATTATTCGATTTAAATACAAGGTGAAGAAAATCTGCTACGCCTATGATATGATATCGCGTGTTGTGGCCCGCAAAAGTATGCGCGTCCAGACCCTGGACACACGTGGATTCTGTATGCGAGATACGGAATCCCAGATACAGAAAATATACGCGCTCAAATGGAGCTGTTCACACGGCATTCAACGACGCATACAGTATCTGGCTGCAAATTTTCCATATCTCTCATTTTCAGCCCCCGGCGACAAATTCTGTATCTCGGATACCGATTTACCATTGGAGCATATGGTGCATATGAGTCCACGTGTACAAGGGCCTGGACACGCCTACTTTTTCCAGCCAGAACATATGATATCATATCATAGGCGTAGCAGATTTTCTTCAACTTCTATTTAAATCGAATAAGCAGGGCGTTCCTTACTATACAACGATCATAGAGAGTACATTATTTGACAATGAAAAATTTATTAGCTTAGTAGAGCCCAATCCCTGACTTTAAATACAGCACATCTAGACTAATTCGACAGAAACAAAGAACGGCAATGCTAGGTCCATAACAGCACGGCACTGCAAGTGACTGAAGGCCCGCGTCTGAGATTCAGTCGCCGTGTCTGAACAGACTCAGATTCTGTACCCCTCATACCGAATCTCGGATACGGAATCCCGTGTGTTCAGGGCCTTAAAGTCTACATATTACCCTTTTTCTGTGATGTCAGAAATAACAAAACATAGCGTTTAAAACGTATGTCTTATATGGCATTAAAATTCAAAGAGATCATTTAGTTCGCAGGTAGTAGACTTTAGAAATTGGCATATACCTAACCTTTAATGTAAGGGATGCTCTAAATAGCACATTATTCAAACCAAGACATTCTTGACCTATGTAATCCGACTTTTCTCCTCTTCGAAGAAGTCCCTAACGCTTAAAATAAGATTTTAGGCTTGCTCGCTTGCTTGTTATTGCGGGTTATTTTACTGTCATTGTGGTCAAATGTCACATTGACAGTATTATAAAACAATCATTCATTCATTCATTCATAATCTATAGCCTCTTTTACCTTTCGGTGTCGAGGACCATTCATACCTCGCGGGAAGTGCAACGGAAGTAATGCGCCGCACGCGACTTACACTACGCTCCCCCGCATGCAAACATACCACACACACAACAACTTACATCTAACCTAACTAATGAGTTCAAATCCACTGCCGATCCGAGAAAATTCTCGGCTATGGCCAGACTTGAACCCATGTCCACCTGGTTGCTAAGCAGACAACAAGCCCACTCAACCGCCGAGGTGGACCATACTTAAAGCAGACCTGACCAGTTGTTGGTGCAGATCTTTTATTTCGTCCAGTTCCTTATAGTTAAATAAAGAGAGAAAGTTGTTACGTCGCAGCAAAAGGGTAATGTGCAGACCTTACAACTCCTTTGAAAACAAAACACAAATTGATGGTGTATATACGGACTTTATTAAAGCGTTCGATAAAGTAGATCACGATATACTCTTACATAAATTGGCTCAGTTTGGCATTCAGGGATCGTCTTTAAAACTATTTACGGCATACCTTAATAATTTGCAATCTCAGAAATATACTGCTTGTTCTGAAGTGCCGCAGGGTTCACATTTGGGTAAATTATTCTTTATAATATTCATAAATGACTTGCCAGCAACTGTTCGAAGTTCGAAATGCCTTCTATTTGCTGATGACATGAAGCTGTATAAAGAGGTAACTGGTGTGGCAGATTGACTTGAGTTGCAAAGGGATCTCAATAGTATTGTAAAATTGAGTGCTGTCAATAAGTTCTATTTCAATATATCAAAATGTTTTATCGTTACTTTCAGTAAAAAGTTAACACCTCTCATTTGTGATTATTCTATGAATAATACACCACTCAATCATACTAGTGGAATTAAGGACCTCGGAATAACAAAATTAAGTTTTACTGGGCATATTTAAAAAAATGCTGCTAATGCTCAGCGGACGCTAGCCTTTATTATTCGGAACTCGAGTGAATTCAGACAAATTGAAACTCTAATAATATTATATAATACTCTGGTAAAAACAACACTAGAATATTGCTGTATAATCCTTTATCTAATAGACTTGCCCGTCCGTCCGTCCGTCCGGGACGCTGTTTCAGCAGCCAAACCGTAAGAGATAGAGAAAAAAGTTATAAAAGTTATATGTTTGGAATGGTCATGTCAGCTCAGGAACCGAATTTCAGTCACGTGACACTTCCGGTTTTCGAGAAATCACAAAAAAGACCGTTTTTCAAATAGAACGCGTATTAAATAAAAACTGTTTCAGCCTTAAAACCTCGATAGGTTAGGCAACCTCTTTGACACCTTCCAGGTCTGGGTACAGTTTTTATTTAATACGCGTTCTATTTGAAAAACGGTCTTTTTTGTTTTTTTAAATGAGACATTTGTCTCACTGGATTGCTTGTTTGGAATTCTAATTTCCTAAATCAAAATTATTCACTTGAAAAGGTTCAAAATAAGTTTCTAAGATATATTTACTTTAAACCAGGCGGATTCTCTCCTGATTATAATAATATTAAGACAGTATATCTACGTAACACATTTCAAATATTGTCCTTAAATAGTCGTAGGCAATATCATATGACAATGTTTTGTTACAAACTCTGGACTAACGGCATCTACTGCACTGAACTTCTTGGTCTATGTGGATTAAAAGTTCCTATAGATCTACGAGAGATACTTCATACACATATCTAACACCCTTGAATACTGTAATAAAAACTATGAACTATATCTCAGCTAATTTGAATGTTGATATATTTTTTGATAATTACTAAATGTTTAAATGTAAGGTACTGACGTTTTTGCTGCAACAAACCTCACACTATGATGATACGAGTCCTACCTACTACATTATTATGCCTATTTTTTATTAGTAATAATATTTTTTATTATACGGGTTTCCACGTAAAAAGGCTTAAAGGCTGTTTAGAAATAAATAAATAAAAAATTACGATTTTTAAGAAATATATGCATATACGAGTAAGAAAATCGGCATATGCCTCTTAAATGACAGGTACTGATATACAAAGAAAATATGTCTTTTTTACGATCTTTGGAAAGCAAGCTTTTCGAGCTGTCATTTGACGACAGAAAGTTGACGTTTTCTGATGAATAGCAAGTACGTCACTTTTCTGCTCGTCTCGAATAGCAACGAGCGGAAAGGAATAATTTCTGCTCGCTTAAAGAAATATGGATACGAATGGAAGGCCACTAGATACAAAAGCTATAGATACCAGTGCCATTGATTATATTGTGGATTAAACAATAATTTTATTCTTCTCTTAGCTGACGTAGAAAAAATAGTATGTGTGCTTCGAGTGTAAAGCGACTTTAGTTCGGGTCCAGACTTCACTGGGAGCGGACGTGTCGCCGGCAGCTCCGTGAAGAAGAAAAATTTTTCTAAGTTCAGCGCGACTGTGAAATAGTGAGGTTAACCCCGTCACAGGGGTCGAAGTCCTATCCCGTGAGCTGTGGGGCCCCGGGAGCTCCGAAGGGCCGCGCCTATTGCCCCCCCTTGCGAAGCGGTGGCGAGACTTAGGGGAAAATTTCAGCCTCGATTCCTCGCGAGTGTTACTTGATTCGCGGAACCAAATTTATTCGTCGCGAGTCACAAACTTTGCCGCAATTCGTGGGTGAGCCAGTGTGGGATAAAGTTCAGACGCGACATCGCGATATAAACCGCGAGCGCCGCGAAATTCGCGAGATTCGCGGTACCAGGAGCACAGGAGGTGGCAGAAGTAATGCGCATAAATAGTTGAGTTGCTCTTGTCCCTAACTACTGCGAAATGCGCATGGATAGGTAAATCAGCAATTCTATCCCCTACCTACTAACGGATTTCGCAAAGTGCTAATCGTTCGGCTGTGCTCTGTTGCATATTGTGTTTGTCTAGGTTAGTTATTATTATATCTTGTACATTTTGAACTTCTTGTTTGGTTGGTTATATATGTGAATTTTACGCAATGATTTATTGACTTTACTCTGTTTGTCCTGTGTCTATTTAGGCTAGTCTATTATAACTTGTATATCTTGTGTCGCATGTATAGTCTTGTTTCTTTGTTTGTCGTGTTCTGTCGAACTACTTCTCTTGCTTTAGCTGTATTTGTGAATCTGAATTTGTGAATCTGTCAGTTGTGTACAGTGCCGATCCATTGTTTTCACCATGTTTCGACCTGTGTAGTTTAGATTGTTTGTCTTAACACTTTGTACATATTTAATTCTTTGTTTGTTTAACCTTGTTGTCGCGTTTTGTCGGGTTACTCCATCGTTCGCTGTAACGGGTACCGCCAAGCGTGTTTAGCTGACTAAGTGCGAGCATGTACGAGTGTTAGTGCTACAAAGATAAACTGAACTTGGCTTGCGCGCTCGAGTGCCCCCCCCCCTCTGATGGGAAGCGACGGGATGGACACAGAAAGGACCCCGCTGCCTATCACGCGCAAACGCGCAGTATCAATAGCCAGGATCGCGAGAACAGCCAACCCAGCGGCCAAGGCAACTACGACGATAGGAGCGGGAGCAGCCACGAGGAGAGACGGTTCCACCACATGGTGGGAGACACCCCAGAGGAAAAGCTTCTAGCGCTGGTGAGGCAGGGGCACAGCAGCATCTGTGAACGGATCCCCTTTAAGTCAGCAACCATGCGGACTGAAGATCGGAGGAAAGCTCGGGACGCTGCAGATCAGATACGCGACAGTGTGCTACAAATCGTGGGTGTCATGCGCGAGCTGAGGCACGAACTTGCCGAGAAAGAGAAGGAGATCAGGACTAGGGACGCCGTCATTATTAAGTATGAGGCGAGGGCATTTGATCAAACAATGGCGCCCCCCCCCTGTAGGGCAGATGACGTACGCTGGGGTAACAGGCAAGCCGAAGACCAGACCGGCCACATTTGCAGTCAGTGTGGCTCCGCAGAGAGAAGGGCAGACCACAAAGGAGACACGGCAGATGCTGAAAGAGGCAGTGAACCCGAGGGAGGCAAACATCGCTGTCGCGGCGGTTCGGGGAGTCCGTAACGGAGGCGTGATCGTGGAGTGCGCGGCGAAGGAGGACGCGGAGAAGCTCCGCCTCAGCATCGCGACGGCAGCGGCAGACCGACTCCGCCCCACCGCAGTTCAGAAGACGTGG
Source organism: Agriotes lineatus (assembly GCA_940337035.1). Classification (NCBI taxonomy): domain Eukaryota; kingdom Metazoa; phylum Arthropoda; class Insecta; order Coleoptera; family Elateridae; genus Agriotes; species Agriotes lineatus. The sequence goes on from CALNHX010006201.1 coordinate 9,780, forward strand.
CCGCGAATGGTCCTCCCGCGGGTGGACAAGGAAGAGAGCACCAACCTAGTTGAAGTAATGACGGCAAACAATCCGGACTGGTCGCGGCTCGAGGTGGTGCGGTCGCCTTTCGCGCGGAGTTGAAGGAACGGTACAAGTTTGGCGGCAAAGGTGGAAATCCAAGGGTCAGCGTTGTGTTCGAGGTCGCTCCCGGACTCCGCAAGGCCCTACTTGAGACGCCGATCAACTTGACGTGGCAGCGCGTTTGGGCGGAAGACCACGTTAGCATAATGCAATGCTACCAGTGCCATGCATACGGGCACCGTGCCAGTGACTGCGAGAATGAGCAGGTCTGCGGAAAGTGCGGGGAGAGCGGCCACCGATTCCGGGATTGCGGCTCCTCCCGGACCTGCTGCATTGTCTGCAGGCGGGCCAACGCGGAGGGACGAGGACAGATCCCCACCAACCACCACACCCAGTCGGAGGAGTGCCCTACCTACCAAAGGAAGAAGTGGGCCATAACGGGTAGCATTGACTACAATGGCTGCTGACTCGCCCCACTCGCCCATACCCCCCTCAAACCCGGGGCCGATCAGATGCGCCCAGCTCAATCTGGGGAAGGGCAGGGCAGCCACCGCCAACCTGGCGAAAATCGTCTTGGAGGCCAGCCTCGACATTCTTCTGGTCCAGGAGCCCAACACGCGAGGAGAACAGGTGATCGGGTTCCCGCATGCCTACATGACCCTAGCGCGTCGCGTTGACCGGCCGCGCAGTGCGATTATTGTGACGAACAATACGTTTACCACCATGCTTGTGGTTGACGCCTCGTGCGAGTTTGTGACCGTCGCCGAAGTCACCACCCCCGTCGGGCCGTTTTACGCCGTGTCGGTGTACTTACCACCGGTTGCCTGCAGAAGGAACGTCAACCTCACTGAGGCGGAACTACTGCAGCGGATCGAAAACGCACTTAGCAAAATCCCGGCGCAGAGGGGCGTCATCATGGGAGGGGATTTTAACGCGAAATCTCCCCTTTGGGGCTCAGCCGACGAGGACCAGCGAGGGAGGGAGATCGCCGAGCTGCTCGACAGGAAGGCCCTTACCGTCCTGAATACCAATGGACCTCCAACGTTCGCGGGGCACCAGGGCAGCAGTCACATCGACTTCACGGCATCGAACCTGAGCATGTTCGCACGAGTCTCTGGCTGGCGCGTGGCAGAGGAGGAGGAGACCCTCTCCGACCACCGCCTCATCACCTGGCAGATCGCACGGACGGCGGACGGCGCCAGAGCACCTCATCGAAGACTGTTCTGCAACAGGAAGGCCGACTGGACAAAGTTTCGCGACGCTTTCTCCAGGTCGGTCGACGCGGTGGCGCGCCGAGTTGCAGGAGCGCGGACGCCGGAAGCGGTCGATGAAGCAGCGGAGTCCTTCAACGAGGCACTGGTGGATGCGTGCGCGGCCTCTATGCCCCTGCGGAAGACTTTCCAGAAGAGCGTCCCGTGGTGGACACCTGCCCTCTCGGCGGCCAGATCCGCGGCACGTAGGCTGCGCCGGCGCTTTCAACGAGCCTGTTCCCCCCAGCGCCAGGCATACCGGCAGGAATTCCAAGAGGCGCACCGAGCCTACCGGGAGCTCATCCTACGGACCCGAAAAGACAAGTGGCAGGAATTCTGCAGCAGGAGCAGCGAAGCAGACCCGTGGGGCATAGCGTACCGCGTCCTGCGGGGCCGCAGAACCTGCCATTACTCCACCGATATCCGTAGGAGCGATGGTAGCATGACCACCGGAGCCAGGGAAACAGCGGCCTACCTCCTCGAAGTATTCTTCCCGGGGGACAACCCAGCCGAGGACGACGCAGTGCAGGGGGCGATCCGGCGGTCGTGGGACGCGGCCGAAGGAGGGAACGACGACCCGCCCATCCGCGAGCATGAGATCCGGCGGGCTCTTGCTAGGATGACCCCCGCCAAGGCGCCGGGCCACGACGGAGTCACCGCGGACGCGGCACAGTGGGCCTTCGAGACGCGACCAGAGGCATTTGTCGCACTTTACAACAGATGCCTGGAGTACGGTACGTTCCCCCGATGCTGGAAGGTACAGACCGTCAAGCTGATTCCCAAGCCGCACGCGGGTGATCCTACAAACCCGCGCAGCTTTCGGCCTATTAGCCTCCTGCCGGTACTTGGGAAGGTGCTCGACAGGATTATCGCAACTCGGGTTGAGCACGCGGTGTGGCGAAGTGGCGGCTTCAATTCCAGACAATACGGTTTTGCGGCGGGCAGGTCCACTACGGACGCGGTGGAGGCCGTAGTGAACACCGTGAAGGGCCATCGGGCGCGGGGTGATTATTGTGCGGTGGTATCATTAGACATATCCGGCGCCTTTGATAACGCCTGGTGGCCAAAAATCGTGTGGGAGCTAGAACGCCGCGACTTCCCGGGGAACTGGTTGCGTTTGGCGAAGAGCTACTTTTCGGGTCGCGTTGCGGAAGTGTGTTTACCTGACAGCGTGGTGTCACGGGACGTAGTGCGTGGGTGCCCTCAGGGCTCGTGCTCCGGGCCCACGTTCTGGAAACTATTATACGAGAGTGTGTTCCGCGAGCAACTGCCGGAAGGAAGCGCGATATTCGGCTACGCAGACGACACGCTTCTGGTGACTAGTGCGCGCCAATATAAAACTTTGAAGACCCGCACCAACCAGGCACTGCAGACGCTGCACGAGTGGGCCCTGGGCAGCAAGCTCGCCTTCAACGCGGCCAAAACCGATGCCTTGTTTTTCGGAAAGACCCCGCGACAGCAGCGTCCGACTTTTGTGCTTGGAGGCGAGCGAGTGCACTGCAGCGACACCATCAGGTACCTCGGCGTGGTGCTGGATTTCCGGCTCTCATGGCACCAGCACATCAAGGCGGCCAGCAGCAAGGGCAAAGAGATCGCCCACAAGATTCGCGTGGCAGCTAGGTTAACCTGGGGCTTCAAGGGGGACGCCTTGGCACGGGTGTACAAGGGCGCCGTTCAGCCCGCCATCCTCTATGCGGCGCCGATCTGGGCCGAAGGCTGCAGAGTGAAACAGCGTAAGCAGTTGCTAAGCGCCCAAAGGACACTCATCGTCAAAGCCGCCGCAGCGTACGCCACGGTGTCAACTGAAGCAGCCCTGGTGCTCAGCAACATCCCTCCCATCGACCTGTCGCTCCAGGAGCTGCAACAGCGAAGGGTCGCCATAATCCAGAGGGACCCGGAACAGGTCCGCCTACTAGGCATTGAGGGCAGAGAGGTTGAAGGCACCGTGGACATGGGCACGGTCGAGCATCCCGCCGATACTTTCGCCCCAACATTTTCCTTGACCGAGGACGACGCGCACATCATCCGGTGCTACACCGACGGCTCCAGACAAGACAACGGTGCAGCAGGAGCCACTTTCGTGATTATGCGCGGGGTCCACGAGATCTACAGTAGGAAGGTGAAGCTCGCCGACTGGAGCACCGTCTTTCAGTGCGAGCTGGTCGGACTGCGAGCCGCGCTGCAATACATCCGGGCCAACCTCTACGCATTCCCAGCGATCTCGGTCCTGACGGACAGCAGGTCCGTACTCAAGGCCCTGCAGCATATGAGGAAGCCTACCGAACTCCAAGTGGAAGTCCACTCCCTGCTCAGGGAGCTGTCAGAAGCAGCTTCCGTCAAGCTACATTGGGTCAAGGCTCATGTCGGGATCGAGGGGAACGAGCGTGCCGACGAGCTGGCCAAGGAGGCGGCAGCAGCAGAAGAGGCACCGGCATTCGACGTCGTGAGCCGGGCGTTCTGCAAGAGGTGACTTGCCTTGCTCAAAGCGGAGCAGTGGGAGGCACGCTGGCGCACGGCCACCACCGGTAGGCCGGTAGAGCGCCTGATTCCAACAATCGCCATCAGGCGCGACGTTGTAGGCCGCCTGGACCATCTCACTGTACAGCTCGTCACTGGACACGGGGGCTTCGGTTCCTACCTCCACCGGATCGGCAAACGAGACGACCCAGTATGCGCCTGCGGGGAGGAAGACGACACCCCCGAGCACGTCATCCTGCGGTGCCCCCTCGAACGACACCACCGTGGAACCGCCGATGCGCGACTGGCCTCGCGGGGCCTGGCCTGGCCAACCACCATAGAGGAAGCGAGACAGCTATCCGGAGAGAGGGAGTGGTGGCTGACTCTTCAAGAGTTCGCCTCCAAAATTCAGCGCCTCAAACCGGATCGCGAGTGAGGCGCACAAACAGTGGATCCGGGTGAGTGCTGACTGATTGCGGCCAGGTCGGTGTGGTTTAGTGCGGTGCAATATAGGTTAACTAGTTTAACTAGCGTAAGGCTTAGGGTAGGTTTAAGCATTAAGCAGGACAGCATAAACGTCGCGCGAGTGCAGTGGCAGTGAAGGGACGCGAATCACAGCCTTTAGTTTAGTCTAGGTTAGGTTAGCATTACTTTAATTTAGGTAAATATATTTAGATTAGCGTTAGTTACATTAGTTAGTACGTTGTCCACGGCAAAGAATACAGGACGCAAAACAGGCTGGTGTAATGCCGAAAGGCGGGGCACCAGCCACCATTGTAATTATGTGTAAAGCGACTTTTGTGGTCTTGCACGATTGCAACGCTCGCCTGCAGCTCGCGCTATAATTTACATGTGCGAGCACAAAAGCATATATATTCCCGCTTTTAATACACAATGTACTATTCCGTATAAATGTAGGTAGGTTGGTAATTTGATGTAAATTCGTTTCGTGCAAAACAGAAAATTTTAACACGCGTTTTATTTTGCCCAAGATTTAAGTATCGAGTGTAAAACTTGGAAACCTAAATATAAACTGTTTTCTGCTTAATTTAATTATGCAATACCTCTTAAACAGAGCTCTGTAGGTTAGTGGTTAGCACGCCTACTTAGCATTCGGGAGGTCGTGGGTTCGATTCCCGCGACTGTCTGCCCCGATTCAGGTTTTTAGGTGGTTTTCCTGAGTCAACAGAGTACCTCCTCTCTTTCGCCCATCCTATAAATCCCGTTCTTGGCTGAAGATGCAAGGTCCCTATAGCAACCCGCCCCCAGTTGGGGGAATTGAAATTACCTTGAACCTTACCTTACCTGTCTCGTAAGTAGTTAGCAAAAAGGGTAAATGCAACTGTTTTCCAAGTAATAAGAGACAATAAATTACTCTGTAAGCGTGTTGTAGGGTAGTATTATTTCGATCAAAATGTTTAGATAAACAGTTTCTGTACTATAAAGTTACAAATTTCATTTCTTAAAATTTTAGTTCACATGTAACAACAAATCACATCTAAAAAAGCACAAGAGATAGTGACAAAATGAATAAAGCACTGCAAGCTAACTTCGTCTAGAATTGAAAATCAAAGTATTAAACTGGAATTGTGCAATGCGTTAATTGCAGCTAGTACACCATGACATAAGTTGCAATGCCCCCAGTTTAATGTTTTTTTTTTTGAAAAAAAAGTATTGTGGGGCGATCACGATATGTGCATTTATAGAGGTACTTGCACGATATGCGGATAATAGATAATAGTAGGAGAGCCGGTGACATTTTTTGGTGATCATTTAGTTAAGGCCTATTTTTTCAGAGAATGCTGCTGGAGGCATGTATAAGTGTCATCTGTAAGGATTCTCCTTGATAGCGGTATCGGAGGGAGGCAGAACACTCCCAATTTGCACTGTCAGTATATGTCAAATTCGAGGTGATCCGGTTAGGTTTTGTGTCAGATTGTGTCAAAACTGACGGAAAACCTAACATGCTAACCTCGAATTTGACATAACTTACACTAAAAAAGTCCATAAGGGGCAGCTGTGGGAATTGAAACGTATGAATAATAGGTTGGTGGCATTGTAAGTCTATATCAAATTCGAGGTTAGCAGGTTAGGTTTTCAGTCAGTTTTGACACAAACTGACACAAAACCTAACCGGCTCACCTCGAATTTGACACATACTGACAGTGCAAATTGGGGGTGTTCTGCCTCCCTCCGATACCGCTATCTAGGAGAATCCTTACAGATGACACTTATTCATGCCTCCAGCAACATTCTCTGAAAAAATAGGCCTTAACTAAATGATCACCAAAAAATGTCACCAGCTCTTAGACTATAAGGAAAGCTTTGTAATCCCATTCATTATGTGAAATAGTATTTACGTACAACGTCTGAAAGACATATTTACAGGTCTTGGAGACACATTTCATGCCGAAGAGGAGGCCTGAAAGTCTATAAGTTCGGATGAGTTACGTACATTTTCCTACGACGGTTTCACATTCTGCAAGTAGTGTGGTCAACACCTGAGACAGTGGAAAAAGTCCGATACAACATCTCATTCTGCAAGTAATTTAGTTTTTTCGACAACCGTCAAAAAAAGGGGGCATTCGCGCATCGCTATCAATGCGCGAAATTTGCTATTTTTTAACGTGTTAAAAAATGGGATATTTATTTACGTTACCATTGACGACGTAAAAAAATGCATTTCGCACACTAAAGCGCCAAAAATTTTCGCGAAATAATATTGATATTCTTGTTTCACGGTTCTAGAATAGTAGATTATGCAATGAGTTAGAGAAATGCGTTATCTTGCGTTACACTGAAGCAAAATAGCATTCTCTCCGAGTTGCATATACTATTTTTTTACGTTGCAGGAAGATTTAAAACGAAAACCCGTTTTTTATACGTCATTTATTGACATTTTAGTTACAATTATTTTAAAATTAGTAGCTAATCCTAAATTTTAAAGTTGGAGGCACTGTAAGTCATTATGACAAGAGCTCACAATTATGTCAAATTCGAGGTTAGCAGGTTAGGTTTTGCGTCAGTTTGTGTCAAAACTGACGCAAAATCTAACCTGCTAACCTCGAATTTGACATAATTGTTGTGTCAGTCATAATGAAAACTCCCTAGGGAAATTTTTGTCTTATTTAGTCTCTAGGGAGTAAATGTTTTACTTCTGTCACAATTTTGATGCTATAGAAACCGACTTCTACTCCCGGTCGTGGAAAAAAACATTGTTTGTATTACGTGCGCGAAGTGTTTTTGTGCGTTCGAATTACTAAAAACCCTCACTTCGCGCACTTAATACAAAAATTACTATTTCAGTTTGACATTTCTCAGCAAAAATTGACATTTTGCTACTTACAATTCTCCCAATTGTTTAGAGCCGCGGTTTTATAATAATTTTCTAATAATCTAAAAGAGTGGAACAAGTTACGGACATCTAAAAAAGATCTCAAACAGCTGTTAGTGCAGCAATGTCTATACAGTGTAAATGGATGGTTTCGTTAAAAAAAATTTTCGTGTACTTAATAGAAAAGAGCTACTTTGGTCGGTAGTAAATAGTAAAGAAAAGTGTCAGATTTCTCATTAGCAAAACTTTTCCAGTTAGCAACCACCTTTCCAGCAACGTCAAATAAAAAAACAACAATCCCTATTCGTGAACTTTATTAGTAAAAAAATTAAATGTACAATTATTTACATTAGAAAACCTTATTCCAGAAAAAGATGACCGCAAGTCATTATTTGATAGCGAAGTTAATGGTTGTGCTGGTAACTGCACGGCACAAGAAATTGTATCTGCAGAAAGCGCAGCAACATTTTGAAATTGGAAAATTCTTTTAAGGTTTTTACCTTGTTTTCAATACTTTCTTCTACATACGCTTCTGCTACGGTATTTGAGCGCCACCCGCCATGCCTCTTCAATATTCTTGAATATCAGCCTCTCTCAGCTAGCAAGGTGGCCGATGTCCTTCTTAAACAATGTCCTGTGTAACTACTAACATCTGTTAACTTCAAATACTCCGCATTTTTTAGGGATACCGTAAAACGTGTTAATTCCCACAGGCTGTACAGGGCACTTGCTATTTCTGTAGTTCAGAAATAACCTTTTATGATTAGTATTTTCACGCACCACTTAATCCAAAGACTAACACAACCTTCATGAACAAAAATACATCATCAGGAGCTGTAGTTAGAAACTTTGTGACATTTTTAAATGTCCCAACTTTTGACTTTTTTGGCTCATATTTATCATTTTGCCGTTTCAAATAAGCAATCAATTTTTTATATCCAGATATGTCAATATTTTCGTCAATTTGCAACATAGCTTTCAACATCGAGTAATATGACCATAAAGTTGACGCTTTCAGGGTCTTGGCCTAAGAATAACAATAAATAGTTATTGAAACCTAAATATGAGTAATTAACCTTTTCGTAAAAGTAAGCCAGCATTACTATTTCATCAGCCCCTTTTGTATTCTTGTTTTTTCTCCACTAAATAAAAATGTCATAACACCTTTTGTACTTTTCCTTCGATTTTAATAGAAGTAGATTTGAAACTGCGTCTGAAGCTTCTTGAAATATATCGAGATTTACTTCAAAATTCATTTTACCAAGAAAATTGTTGCCGTTGTGCCTTTTGACTTTTAGTTGTTTACTATGGTTGCTATGTATAACGTTGTTGTCATGGTTGACACTGCGTTTACATAGTTTGACCAACATTATTTTAAAATTGATTTTTGAATGTGTATTTTAAATATTTGGTTATTTGTTGTCAAGTACACGAAAAATTTGCATGTCCAACACGTTAGAAAAGTGATTTTTCCATGATCGTGTAAATTTAATCAAGTCGCTTCGCTGTGCTCGCTCGTTAATTAAACCTTTACACTCGCTGGAAAACTCTCACTTTTCTTAACTTGTAGAAGAATCTACTATTTATATTTCATATAATTATCTTGCCTCTAAATATTCCCTGTATATGTTTTTATACTTGACTGCGACTATTTCCATACAGACACATTTGTATATGTTATTTGGGAAAATAAATATATTATTATTATTATTTTGTTCCTTTACATTTAATGTCTAACTTTTTTAGACGATTGATGATATTAATTAGTAAAAAAGTTGGTGAAGATACTATATGGGTGGCAGATACATATTTACTATTACTAGTGTCAAAAACATTAAAGACAACTAACAGTGTTACAGTATCGTGTGTGCCAAAAAAACTCATTTAGGGTAGGCCTTGGAAAGAAAGATAGAAAATCTAGTCATGTCTTAACTTAAGTCTGTAGGTGAATGTTTATTAATTGTCATTGGACATGCTAGGCGCACAGAGAAAATGGGAAGGGTACCACAAAGAAGAGCTAGGAGGCCGAATAGAATTTTGAAATAATAGATTACAAAAGCGATGACTGAATGCAACCTAAACGAAAGAAACTGTGAGGATGGAAGAGTATGAAAAACAGGTGTCGGATAACGTCGAAAGACGTTTTAACAATATACGTATGCTTGTACCAACAGGGAAAGCAATGAACCAGTGTGTAAATAAGCACATCCACATAATTATAATAAGCAGAAATAGTATATTGTACGTTAAGAGCTGAAAGTGCATTCTTGCCGCTTGCGCATGAATATTGCTGGTTGAGACGAAGTCGAAACCAGCAATCATGCAAAAGCGGCAAGCGCACTTTTAGCTCGAAATATACATACTATTTTTTCGACGACTGAGCATATTATTAAAGGAAAATATAAAATTTCATTTTATCGCAAAAATTAATTGACAATCAAGTTAAAATTACTCGCACAGTCTATTAGACATGTGACGCGATTATTTCGTCAAATGACGGGCATTGTCAAGGAAACATTCGACGTGGCTACCTATTTTGTTCACGCGGAAACCCAAAACGCTCGGCGAGCGGCAAAGTGATGAAAACGCACGCTCAGCGGCAAATGTCAACTTTCTGTTGTCAAATGACAGTGAGAAAAATCTACTTTCGATGTCAGTTGTCGAAAAAACATATTACAGCATCTGATCAATACCGATTGTTTTTAACTGTCATTTTACATGTATTTTGACGTTTGTCTCACGAATCAGCAGACCGTTGATTTCAAATAAACATTTAGTAGTTGCAGTAGTCCATTGCAAAAATCAAAAGAACGCCGCAGGCAGACTTCAAGAATATACTTGGTTTACTGATACTGCATGCCCGGCTGCAACCACTTGCGAGCTACACTATGATGGTTTTTCTCTAAAAATTATCAATTTAGGGTGTTCCATTAAAAAATCCGAAATGATTAAATTTGTATATGTTGAGCACCTTGTATAGAATTAATACGCACACTAACTATTTTAAACTCTAAAGGCAATTCACGAAAAAGATAATTTTTTGGCAATGTTTTCCTTCGTTCATTTGTTTTCTGTTATTTACAGCAGCCGCCTAAAGTTCAGCATTTGTTTGCATAAAATCGTTAATATCTTCAAAAACAGTTAATGTTAGACCCATACCACTTTATATTAAAATTATTAGTAGTTCAATTCAGAACTTTATGCTACCTAAATATAGGGCATTCTATTAAAAAAAAAGTACCTTCGTACCTACAACTTTTATACAAGTGATAGTTATGCAGCTCTTTTTGTTTTTGAAATATTTTCTACCCCCGCATCGTAGCCGGACTGAAAAATAGATGAAAAATATGTTTTCATAACACCTACTTGTTGTTTGTCAATAACAGAACTTTCAACCTGACTGAAAAGTTCCCCATACCAGCCATGGCTGTTATACATTTAATAGCCTAGGTCGTTAAGAAATAACAGAACAGTAACATCTTAACATTGGCAATACTGAAATGTATAGTTAGTGACACTGTAAGTCTATGTCAAATTCGAGGTTAGTAGGTTAGGTTTTGCGTCAGTCTGTGTCAAAACTTATACCAAACCTAACCTACTAACATCAAATTTGGCATAGACTTACACTGTCACCAACAATTCATTTCAGTATTGCCAAACGTATTTTTTGTCCATAGGTGACTCTGATAAGACGAGTTTTCTAACACCCTTTACTAATACTATTTAACTTTTTCATTTAAATTGCTCTAAAATTTGAATTTTTGTAGGTCTTATGAAAAATATTCAACGACATACGGCTGTTATCGCATCTAACTAACTCGGATAAATTCATCAGCCTCGTTTGTTAGTTGCTACTAACGGCCTTATGTCGTTAATAACTATAACAGAAAACATGGAGAATTACTTTGTATGTTATGCAAATGGATGTAAACTATTACCGGAAACCAAATAATAATAATTTATTTCTGTTAGCACGTTCACAGTTACCAAAATGATAATTATTTTTTAGTTTAAATATTTTCTTGCTTCAGTTGTTCATTGTAGTTTAATTATTTACTTTGCATTAACGTGCTTGTAGCTACAAAGCTTACATTTAAAGTTAAAATTATTGTACTGTTAAATCATTCATGATTTATTGAATAGTTATTTAGATTATGTTAATTTGCCTATAGTTGCTAAATGAAGAATTATTTTTAATTTCAATATTTCTTAAACTTTTCAAATTTAATTTCAATTATTTATTGTGTTTTAATATTTTAAAACTTATCATTATTACACATCGTAATGCTATTTAATTACCTATAATAAAATAAATACAAATTTTTAAATAAAAACATGTTTTGACTATTTTAGGTTTTTTTAATTAACTGCCTATTTTAGGTGCCTTTTGCAATTTTTAACAATCTATAATCCGGCCTTTGCTGATCTGTCAAACAGGTAGACAACAGCATAACTGCAATTGCGCATCAAAACGAAGACCATAATGTAAGATATTAAGAGGTACTAATATTTTTTTCTACGACCACTACTAAAAGTAGGCCTTTTAGCACTAGCTTCTTTCACTAAAAATGATGTTTTATAAATCAGCGTGTTAAAAGTGAAATCAGCTGTTTACTTCAGACCATGTGCTAAAGTAAACAGCTGGTGTTGATTTCTATGAGATTATAAAGTTATTCTACTTACTTCTTTCGTTAGATGTAAAGTGTTTTTTAAATAATTAAAGCATTATGTAATGAATAAAGTCAAATGTGTACTATTATAATTATCTTTGATAACTAACTTTGACAGCTACCGGATGCAGAAACAGTCACCTGTGCTGTCAAGACCATCTCTTTACTATGACAAATTATAACTGTCATAAATGCAAACCTTTGTTAAATCGACATTTATGGATCAATAACAGTAAATGTAAGGCCGTAGATCAAAATATTGTGTGCAAATTCGTGCTAAAAGTGTTTATGCACGAAACATGTTATGAAACTCAGCCTTCGGCTTCGTTTAATAATGTTCATGTGTCGTGCTTTAACATCCACTTTTATCACTTGTTGCACAAATAGCTAATATGCAATAATAATATAACACCGATTAAGTTTTGGCACAGAGATGCGATAATTTCTTAAATATCTCTTTTTTGCTCTAATAATTTTACATGTTCTAGGTCCCTTTGGTCTATCTCAGAATACTTTTTTTAAAATGCACCATAGCAATAGAAGTGATCTAAAGTATTACGTTTTGGATGGCTCATTTGTTCTGCTTGGCCAACAAATTTGGCACAGCATTGTTAATTATACTGCCACGGAAAATGGTCATCAGAGACGGTATATATCCTCAGTCAAAAAAATTGAACCGCTCAGCAATAAGGAAGGCGGAATTTTAGCATTACTGACCTAGCTTTGGTTTTCTATTCCTGAAGTTGTTCTAATTTTGAGACCTAAAACCACCATTAGACGGTCATGTCTAATGATGAATTAAGACCGTAACAGAAATTCGTCGATATTTAAAGAACTTCAATGGTTGCAACTTGTGAAATTTGAATGGCACTTGTAAAAGTTGCAACTAAAACGATACACCTCAAATTTACCGCCATAAACTATATAAATTTATTCACTGTCTACAACAAAGGTAAAAAACTGAGTAGTACAATTGATTAAAATATGCTAGCAGGCAGTTAATTTCATTTGGAGCATTTAAACTTTCATGAAAACCGTAATAATTATTACCTCAAGTTCTTCAGGACGCTTATAATAGACTACGAAAGTAAATAGAACACTTAAGTAGTATCGCTTTGTCCATGTAAGCTACACTTGCTGATAAAATTCTTTTTATCGTATTATTGTTATGGCTGTCTATGATATGCCTATCGAAACGCTCAAGTTAAAACATTACATGCTTGTTATTAGCAAGAAGAATTTAGTTGATCCTACGCGTTTCGCTAGGTGCGGGTCATTAAAAAGTGCGGCTTTAACGAATATATCAATAATTTTCTAAACAATCACTTTACATTAATATCCTGTATGAACTCCTGCGCGACGTTTTTGCAGTCGATTTTATAACGGACTTTCTTTATAACGCTATTATGAAGACTGAATGTCTAGACCTCTCACAATGAGCTAGCGAATAATGTATGACTTCTAAGGTAAACTAAGGAAACGTTATTTTCTATTCAGCGGAACTGAGTTATTCTCACAAAGGGAAAACTACAAAAGAAACCAGTAATTATTGATCATAGCTAAACCTGCAAATGCATTATAACGTCAAATGCACAGCTTGCTTCCTTACGTTGATAAACTAAGTTATATAAAATTAAATTTTAATTATCGTAGCTTTTCGTGATGTAATATTCGTAATATCATGCATACTTTTTAAAATAAAATGTAGTATTGCATAATATCTCGCCATTTTAATACCATTCGTTGTTCCAAGATTTGTGATACTATTTGCACTAATTATTTTCACTTCCCCAATATTTGTAGTGCACAACACAACTTGGAATAGCAAAGACGGTAGTCGAACTGTCAATAAATATTGAGCAAACCACAGCGAAGGCATACATCATATTTCTTTGGATTTTAAATAACCACAGATCGCCATAACCAAGCAAGCTTTATTTGTGACAATGACGGAAATAAAATAAAACTAGTTAATATAACAGATGTAAGAAGTTCAAGAGGTAAATTGAAATTTAAAATAGGAAACTTCCCTTCAATGGCTAAGCATCCCGAGTGCTAGACAAAGAATCGCGAGGTTCCGGTCGCAGTGGGCGTTTCAAAAGTCCCATAATTCATTCACAGTGATTCACCGATAATAACCAATATCATATCAAAAGATGACTTACACCAATTTGGAGTGGCATACCGAATATCGTGCAAATAACTTCAAGCGTTCTATTGCAGAATTCACAACGTGACTTAAAAACTTGAACACGCTGTATTTCCGAAACAAAGCCGTTTAGGACTAAGGTCCTCCTCCACGAAACTATTTAGGAAATCATAATTTTCTAAAGGAAGTTAAGGATCGCCTTGTATAACTCGGGAATTAAAAAAGAGAGAGAGAAACAGAGAGGCGATCTATTCTGTCATCAGTACTTTAATGTAATTTTAGAATTTTACGCTGTTGGAAAACATCTGATTCTAAATTTGAACGAGTTAGCAACAGGTTTCTTACCAAACCTAAAAATCCGAATTGGGTTCTTACATATTGAGCGTTTTCCGGTATTCGGATGGTAAAGTGGACTCCCAGTGATAAGACGCTAATAAATTAACAGTATTAAATATTGGCCAAACCATGAAGACGAATAAGAAGGGAATAACAATAATTATTATGGAAAAATTAATATGAAGGACATTCTTCCAGTAGGAAACATACAGTGCGTCTCACTTTAGACGGCAGCACTTCAGTATTTTTTTATATATTATCGACTTAAAAAATGTGTTTTTTCCGATTCTACATCTCACTAAATTGTACTTTTAGGGTACGCTACTTTTTCTTCACAGTAAAATGCTAGTCTACTACAATTTAAAATAAAGACCAAAATTAAAGAAGTCGTTTTAGGGATTTTTTTATTAAAAGAATCTTGTTAAATAAAAGTTGTTCAGTAGCGTTCAAATCAGCTAAATCCGAAATTTCATTAAAAATTAAAAAAATTGAAAATCTCTCAAAAAAGTCCAGAAAATTCGAATAATGTCACAAGTTTACCATGTTTTTTTTTGTTATACTTTTAATTCAATACAATAACAAAAAATGATGCTTATTTACTTAAATAACAGTATTTTCAACTAAATCACCATTAGCACGTATACATTTTTTATTCGTTTTTTGTTGGTTCCGACAGCCTTTCTCAGTTATTCTCTACTTATGTATTGGCAGGTTTGATTTATTCTGTCACAAAGCTGTTGAATGTTTATTGGTATAATTTTATCCACTTTATTTTTAATAGTTCCCTATATATAAAAATCTGGTGTGATACACTCACACAACTTCCTTTTACAGTGATCTTATAATTAGTCAAAAATTTCATTTTTAATTTTTAACCATTTGTTAAAAATTTTCAAAAATTACAAATTCTACAAAAACGGTACAAAATCGAGTGTTAGTTGAAGAGACAAATTATCTCTAGAATTTTAAGGTGAATTCAAAAATGTAATAATATACCGGGTGTTTTATTTAAAATAGGAGTTAATAAAAAAAATAGAAAAAAAAACAAAAAAAACCCACTTTAGAAGTATTCAACTGGAAAATCACCTATCTCACATCAATACACATTAAAAATGTAAGAAAAATGTAAAGTTTAAAAAAAATCGTTAGAGCCGTTTTTGAAAAAATCGAAAAAAACTGAAAAATCACAAGAGTAAACACCTACTTCCGGTTATGCGATTTTCTTCAAAAGCTTGCTGTCTCATCTACATAGTACACAAAACTTATATATGAAGTTTCAACGCCATACCTCTTTTCGTTTTTGAGATATTCTGTTCACAGACAGACACACAGATAGACAGACAGACAGACAGACCAATGAAAAAAAATATGTTTTTTGGGATCAGGGGACTCTAAAACGTGAAGATCCGTTGAAAACTCAATTTCGAATTTTTGGGGTGAATCCAATACTTCCTTTATAGTAAAAGGAAGTAAAAATCTAATGGTGTGATATCGGGAGATCCAGGTGGCCATGCAATTAGGAGACTGGCACGCCCATCCATATACCCGGGAAATTCTCGTTTAACCATTCCCTAATTGATAGTACATATCCTGCCGTACTCCAACTGAAAGATCATGTAATGCATCCCATAAATTGTTATTTAAAAATTCTAAAAAGCACGGAGCATTTAAATTTTGTCTATAAAAGAATGATGCTATAATCCTATTGTTTAGGATTCTACACCAAACGTTAATTTTTTAGAATACTGACGTTAACAGTTTATTATCCAGTGTGGGTTTTCTGCAGACCAATATCTACAATTTTGCGATGAAACTAATCCGTTGGTGGTAAATGTAGCCTCATCAGTAAACAAGATTTTCTTTAGGAAACTCTGATCATTTACAAAATTACCTTGGCTCCACAAACAATATTCCAAATGCCTTTCAAGGTCCCCTTCTTCCAACGTATGCAGAAATTTCAGCTTGAAGGAATTTTCTTATGTCTACGAGGACATCTCCAAATTTTATCTTTTGAATAATTTAAACCTCGGACATGGGTCTTACACTGGATGTAGGATTCACAGTGATATCATTCAAAATAACGTCATCTTCAGGATGATGATTCCTTGTAATTGATTTTGTCATATTTCCAGTGCGATTAAATAAATTGTTATTTTTTAGCACAGTCGTATGTTTAACGGGAGAATGGCCTGGATGTCTGATATTAAATTCACGGGCAGCTTCCCGTGTTGGACGAATATTATCACCCACTAAAATATTATTATCTCAACTTTATCAGCCAAAGTTAGATTTGCAGCCATACCTATTATGTTAGGATAGATTAGCAATACATGGTTTTTGACGTATTAATGAAAAGTCATGGCAAACTTGTGAGATTATTATTCGAATTTTCTGGACTTACATATTTTTTGAGATTTTAAAAATTTTTTGTATTTAATGAAAGTTCGGATTTAGTTTATTTGAACGATTCTAAACAACTTTTATTACCAAGATGTTTTGATAAAAAAAATCCCTAATAAGACTTCTTCAATGTTGCTGTTTTTTTTTAAATCTAGCATTTTAACGAGAAGGAAAAGTAAAATACCCTAAAGTACAATTTAGTGAGGGGTATAATCAGAACAAAGAATTTTTTTAAATCGATAATATATAAAAAATACTGGTTTGGTGCCGTCTCAAGTGAGACACTGTATATTGCAAGTATGGACATGGAATAAATAAAAATCAATGGATTCATAACATAATAGTTATTTATGAAACAAGTTGTAAAATTTGGGTGTTATTTCCATGAGTCGTAAATCAATGTTGTTCAATAAGCGAAGCGAATTGAACAATTACGGCGACCGAAGAAAACACTCATTTTTTCAACGTATTGCATACAAGATTATTTCCAATTCTGTAATAAAATCTGAAAATTAAATATTAAATTTTGACATTTTGAAATGGTAATAGTCGTTTATTGTACAAGTGTGGAATTTAGCATATTAGTTAGGAAGGAAAAGGTTTAATTTTCATGAGTGTCTAATACGTATTTCACTCGAGTGGAATGCAAAATTTTATCAAACATCTCCATGTGACCTGGGCAGTTACAATAATTTTTTTCAATTTGAATGTTCATTTGACAAATTAGTTTTTCCAATTGTCAGAAAGTAGTATAATGGGTACCTATGCCATCGAATGGTTGTTATGTATTGTTTATTTGTTGAGGAAGTATTTACCTCAGCGGCAGTCAAAGGAAAAGTGAAAGAGGCTTGTTTAAGAAATCGAAACTGTATTATGACAAATAGTTTGGCGATTTCAATGAGTGGGTCAACAGCAGAGGTATTACTCGTGTGAACGAAGATGTGTTCCTGGCTTATTTTAAGCGTTCACAAGTGATACATGCAGTTTCTCCAATATGGAAGAAGTACTCCATGCTTAAGACAACTTTGAAGGATTATCAGAATATTGATACTTCTATGTATGGAAAATTGATTGCTTATCTGAAGAATGAGTCAAGAGATTACAAACGAAAGAAGGCGAAAATTTTGCAACCACATTCAAAAATTGCGAAGACAAGCACCTGCCGATTATTTGTTAGATGTACGATATTTCTTCTCTTTTTCTTTAAGCAGATGCATTATCTATTTTTATTTTCAGATTGCATTACTGATGGGTATTTCTCTCAGATATACTGAAATTGTAAATTTTGACGACATATACAAAACGAGAAATCTTATTTTCATATTTTAATCCCAGATACTAAGAATAATGTATCACGGAGTTTTACTGCTATTGAACATACCCCTCGTAGCCGATTATTTGTAAATTTCAAAATAGAAAGTGCACCATTCAAGCAGTCGACATCAACGCCTTGTCCAGAACACCTTCTAAGATAGCTTCTTATTTACAAAATCAGGACGCAGAATTTTACAAAATCATAGTTTGAGACGTTCATCTAAAACTTTGTTGGCCACCGATGGGAGCTCTTAAACGCCATGGTGGATGGAATTCTTCCACCGTCGCAGAGGGCTATATAGGGGATTCAATAATGAGCAAAATATGCATGGCTAAGATGATTCAAGGAGCACAAGTGGAAGAGCCATCTCCTATTAATATTGAAATAACAAGCATTAGTTCTAGATAAACAGTTTTCGATATTGCTGTCGATCAATCGGAAAAGAACATGTTGTTGAATATCAATATTAATTTGAACAATAAATGTTGAATCTAATCTTGTTATTCATGGTGTCTTTCTACATCCTCTCATTAGTGACTTTTTGAATATTCTATTGAACAAGAGGGGAATATATCCCATTACTCATGGAAAATCAACATAGTAATGGTGTTATTATATGGAAGTCTTGGATAATATAATACAAAAGGGTTATAATAATATTTACCCAAGCAAAAAAGTTGACTCACGAGGCCGTGTAACGGCCAAGTGGGGATAATTTATTAAGGGGGTAAATTCCAGTGACCCACGTGTACTATAAAAAAATTTATCTTGCGCCTCAAAATTCAAAATACTTTAATATAAAGAATAACAATAATTTCTTCCAAATGACCGAGTTTTTTTGATAATGTATGCATTGCTATGGTATTGAGTTTACATTAATACCTTCAGTGGGTATTTTGGAGAATTACCCACGTTGTCCTTAGCAACGTGAGTATTTCGTAACAGCAATCATCAATATATATGAAATCCATTCATGTCTTTCGCTAGAAAAGGTGACCGATTTATTTTTGGACTTCCCGATTAACTTCAAACCTGAAATTCGGAACAGACATTTCTGGGCACTGAAGGTTGATGCGAAAAATAGCAAACTGGAAAATTCAAAATAACGGATCGAATATGACAGCCTTAAGAAAATTCAGCTTTTCACGTTTCCACGCCCTCCAAAAGATCTAGACATTTGAAATGTTTTTAGAAGTTAGTCCATTCCATAGGAACAGCCAATAGAGTCAAAAATTTCCAAAATAATACATGCGGGTTGAATTATAGGGGATGAAATGAGTCGGTCTCAAACACAGGTGACCGAGTTATTTTTGCATTTTTCGATCAGCTACAAACCTGAAATTCCAAACAGACATTTCTTAAGACCCAAGGTTAATGCGAAAAATCCTAAATTCTGAAAATTCAATATGACGGATTCAATATGGCGGCCTTAAAAAATTCAGCTTTTTACGTTTCGACCTCTTCCAAAAGACGTAGAAACTTGAAATATTCAGAGGAGTTTTCCCGTACCAGAGAAACTACCCTTAGTCAAAAATCACAAAAGTAATACATGGGGGTTGTACTATAAAGTATGAAATGGAATAAATGTCTGCAAACATTTTTTTCACTCAGCGGGAATTTTTTTCATCGCCGTCACCTATTGCTCCAACGATTCGGATATATGGCTTTCAAAAGTAGATGTTTGAAAACAATATATGTATCTGCATAATAACAATCATTTAGATGCTATTATTGATTAATTCTTATATACGTTGACAGTAACTAATACCATAAATGGTAAAAACAGGCGGATATTGGGACGTCACATATAGATTGGACAAAGAAAAATATCAAATGGTAGATATATCGAGTCATAATTTTCAATCCGGGACATAGAACATAATTTATGTCACATAAGCATGGTTATCTTTGATAACGACGTTTAAAAGTTGATTTGTCGTTTATGAACTGTCAAAGTTAATTTGTGTAATAAATGCAAATTGATCCATTGAAAAAATTGTGTTTATATTAAAAAAGTTTTATAGCTGGTAAGTTTAAGGCGTATTGTGGGCACCTATTCTTAGCTAACTTTCCAAATAGCCGTATTGCATAATTATCAACGCAACATCATTTTATCTCAACATGTGAAAAAAAAACAGCGAGTGTAACACCAGAAAGGAAGAGAGATTCTTTTGTGCCACCTTCCAGAAAAGTTGACTCCGCGGCACATGTTATTAGTAATGGCCGCGGATTATGTTAAGTGATATGTTGGGTAAATGCTTACGAAGTAGTTCCCAGCCCCAGCTTCAAGCTTCTTAGAATCTTTAGTGATAAGAAATGTTATATAAGCATGTGCACACTGTACTTAGTCAGTTCTTATGTCAGTTAGCATCTAGTAGACACATTGTAAACTGCATTTTGTAACTCCGTAACTTGAATAAATTATTTTTTTTGATTTAACAAGTTTCGTAAATTATAATTGGCGCAGTCGGTAGGATGGTCAAAAACTAAAGACAAAAATCGCTTTAATTTTGTGTTTCAACACTTAATTGGCCATCCGAACAACGAACCAAGAAGACATCTGTAATTCGAAGAGGGGAACCAGAATCGTCCACATTCGAGAGCCAGAGCCTTCATTCAACAATCCAGGACTCAACAGGCCCAAAATCGCCCAGAGAGCCCTACAACGCAGGACCAGCCCTCCAAAAATCGAGTACGCTGAGCCCGCACGAGGTGACAACGCCCCGGACTAGCATCGCTGGGTCCAGTAACGTACTCAAGGAACATGAGTACAATTACAACGATATTAATGTAAGATAAATTTTATTAGCAAGTGCAAAAGTGGCTTTATTTTGCTAGATATAACCGCTCATTTTGGAGCAAAGTTGTTAAAATAATCATTTTACTTTAAGCATCTAATAACAGAATTCAATTGATTTATCAACACATTCTCAGGAGAATTGTTGTTAATAATTGTGTTCGTTATTAGCCATTGCAACTCTTAAACAAATTCAGGTGTAGTTAGCTGTAAGCCAGACCAGTGAGCGTTACTGATAGAGTAACTTAATCTCTTACTGTGCTAGCACTGCATGCGTAGAATTTCTAATAATAAAATTGCAAGCCCCGCTTTAAAGCAAGTGCATTGGTTTCCTAAAAGGGAGTAAATACACCATTCACTTGTTGCGAAGCAATAAAACGACGTTTAATTTTAAGATTTAGAACTGTTAAACGTTAGGTAGCAAATAAGCAAATTATTCGCGAACAAATTAAAACTTTATGCAAGGAAACGACGAGCTTGTCCAGCTTTTAGAAAATTTAAATATTCAAGAAGTACCTCCCGCAGTACCAGTAAATATGGCACAAGCATTTCATTTGGAGTACCTCAAGACAGTACCAGCATTTGATGGCACTTCTTACAAACTATCGGAGTACGTGAGAGCCGCCGAAGTTATAATAACGCATTTCTTTCCTGAGGGACAAGGAGACGCTTTTCTACAAACATTATTATTATCTGCACTGCGAACAAAACTAACCGGCAGAGCATTGTTAATTACAAGCGGACGTGAAATACCAACCTGGATAGCATTAAAAACGCTATTACAACAATCGTTTGCGGACCAGAGATCTGAAGATTCATTGCTAAGGGATCTCATGCTATTAAAGCAGAAAAACGAAACAGCTCAGGAGTATTTTGAAAAATGCCAGCAAGTTAAAAGTTTATTGTATTCCAACGTGCAATTAAACGAACCAGCCGCAGCAGTTCGAGCAACGAAAAGAACGCTTTACGACAGTTTAACACTAAAAGCATTTTTAACCGGACTCAAGGAGCCTATGGGAAGTTTCTTACGAGCCAGAGGACCAACTACTCTTGACATCGCAATTAAATATTTAATAGAAGAGGAAAATGTAAATTACAACAAAAATCGAGACTCATCAGAACAATATAAAAAACAAATTAAAAAACCATTTCCACCGTATAATTTAAGGCTAAGCAATCCGAGCCAGGCATGGCAACCAGCACCAAGAAATTTTAACCAATATCCCAGTTACACACATCAAATGCCACAACCTATACAAAGAAATAATTTTCCAATTCATTCGAGACCGCAATAGCAGCAGCAGCCTCAACAACGAAATGTATTTGCACCCAGAAACACAGAAGTTAGGCATCTACCAAAACCAACACCAATGGACACTAGTTCGAGTAACACCAGAAGAACAATACAACCACCAAATAGATTTATTCCTTCAGCACGGAATTCGTTTACACCTAGAGCTATATCATACATTAGGCAGTCCAACCAACCTAGAAACTTTATTTCGGAGGAGTTACACTTTCAAGAGGACCCCGAGGAAGAGGACAGCATTCAGGAGTGTTATTACGAAGAGGAACAAGAAGAGGATAATTACTACGAAGAACAGGATTTTACTCTACCTTCCCAGAACAACGACGACACGTAGACGACAGTAGAAATCATAGAAGTTAACAACCAAAATTCAACGTTACCATGTATTTACATTCCACAACTCAAATCAAACTTTTTAATCGACACCGGAGCATCTAGAACTCTTATCAAACCAGAAGTAGCATATAAATATTTCCCGGAGTTAATAGTAGAGGAACCGTTTCAAATTCAGACAGCACACCAAATTTCATCTCATCAAGAAACTGCAACTATTCAATTACCATCAATATTTAAAGTGTCATTAACTCATAATTTTCATCTATTTAATTTCGACAATAAATACGACGGACTCATTGGAATAGATTTGCTAAAGAAATTAAAAGGAACAATAAATTTTGAAGAAAACCTTTTGGAAACACCACAGACCCACATCCGATTATATTCAATGGAAATAATCAATAAAGATTTGAATCATAAAATTACAATACCAGCAAGATCAGAATGTTTTGTAAAAATACCTGTAAATAGAAACATTCATGAGGGAATAATTGAACATACAAAATTAAACAAATATTTAGAAATTCCGACTTCATATGTCACAGTGCAAAATTACTTTGCAACTACATCAGTGATCAATACTAGTGATCAAGAAATAACACACACCATAATGAACCCTATACCTATCGAAATCGTGGAAGAAAATAATGACACCCTATCGCTAAATTATCAGGAGTCATCGATCGATCATTCAGCATCCCCATGCAGTATCAAAAGGATACAAAGAGAAAATTGACAACAATTACGCTTGGAACATTTAAACAGCGAGGAAGCTACATTAATAAAAAATCTGTGTGAAGACTTCAAAGATATTTTCTATTGCGACCAAATTCCACTGTCCTTTACAAACCAAATTAAACACGAAATTAGGACAACTGACGAAACACCTATATATACTAAGAATTATCGATATCCAGAAGTGCATAAGAAAGAAGTAAGGCGACAAATTGACAAAATGTTGAAAGATCAAATAATCGAACCATCAACATCACCATGGAGTTCACCTCTTTGGGTTGTTCCAAAAAAGGTCGATGCATCAGGAAAACAAAAGTGGAGAATAGTTATCGACTACCGAAAACTAAACGAAAAAACTATCGACGACAAGTACCCATTGCCTAATATCAATGATTTACTTGACAAATTAGGAAAATGCCAATACTTTACAACACTTGACTTAGCTTCAGGATTCCACCAAATCGAAGTAGAACAAAAGGACATCCCTAAAACCGCATTTAATACAGAAAATGGACATTACCAGTTCAAACGGGTTCCTTTCGGCCTTAAAAATGCGCCGTCATCGTTTCAAAGAGTTATGGACAACATACTACGAGGTATCCAAAACGAAAAATGTTTAGTATACCTTGATGACATCATTAGTTTTTCGACATCACTCCAAGAACACATTTCCAGATTAAAAGAAGTATTTCTGCGACTACGAAAGACAAATTTTAAAATCCAATTGGACAAAAGCGAGTTTCTAAAAAGAGAAGTTCAATATTTAGGACACATTATCACCCCCGAAGGTGTGGAACCCAATCCCGATAAGATAAAAGCTATCAAAAACTATCCCAAAAACTGAAAAGGAAATAAAAGGATTCTTAGGACTCCTAGGTTATTATCGGAAATTTATTAAGGATTTTGCAAAATTAACGAAACCACTAACTAAATGTTTGAAAAAAGGAGCAGTAGTTATGTTATCACCGGAATATAAAGAAGCTTTCGAAAAATGTAAAACTATTTTATGCAACAAACCTATACTTCAATACCCAGATTTTGAAAAGGAATTTAATCTAACTACAGACGCATCCAACTTTGCAATTGGAGCCGTACTTTCGCAAGGACCTATAGGCAAGGATTTACCCGTTTCATACGCTTCAAGAACGTTAAACGAATCAGAGGATAAATATTCAACAATCGAGAAAGAATTATTAGCAATAATTTGGGCAACTAAATACTTCAGACCGTACCTTTATGGACGAAAATTCAAAATCATCACGGATCATAAACCATTACAATGGCTTAATTCATTAAAGGAACCAAATTCTAAACTTGCAAGATGGAGACTTAGACTGGAAGAATTCGACTATGATGTTATTTATAAAAAAGGAAAACATAACACGAACGCTGATGCCCTATCACGCATAAAATTGAATCTTATCGACACAAAACCAATGATCGTTAATTTCGATACCACCATGGTAGACTTATTAAATGAAGTAATAAACGAGACCTCCATTGAACATGTTAACGAAACACCCTCGAGTTCAAACAAAGAATTTCAAGCTGTACCAGAAATATCAGATGACAATCAATCAATAAATACGACTCATTTCAAAAATCAAGAACTGCACTTTTACAAATGCGTAACAAAAAGAAACAATAAAAATAACTCTAAGAAAATTACATTTAACATCAACGACAAAGTGCTTATTAAAACCAACGCCAGGAATAAAGCTAGAATTCAATACGATAGACCATATACTATAAGTTCAATCAACGATAAAGGAATAGCTACTTTATTAGACAAAAATAATAAAAAGAAATCTAGGCATTTAGACGAACTAAGTAAACCCATTGTTACAGAACCACCTGTATCACCGTCATCGCTACCCTCGACAAGCCAGTAATTACGAAAATTGAAAATAATCCCGGTTTATTCCCACATAAGCACGGAAAAGCAAGAAATCAAGTAGACGAATGGACACTAATAAAAAATATCGACTCTACTTCAATAATAGAAGAATACAAATGGTTGGAGTTAAACATTCAACGAATGAAAAATGCATTTACAAATTTACCTCACGGACCTACATACGATAAAGAACTTCAAAATTACCAAACCCTGCTAAATATAACCTCATCTGAAATTAAACGAAAATTAAATCAACTATTTCTTACAAGAAATAAACGAGGCTTAATCGACGGCCTAGGAACAGTTTTCAAATTCCTAACTGGAAACTTAGATTCGACTGATGGAGAAAAAATCGAAAAAGCAATTGAAGAACTACGAAAAGGACAGGAATCCCAGGACAAAATTCTAACTGAACAAATATCAATAACGGAACAAATACTCGATAAAGTAAACAAAACTATTAGTACACTGAGAGATGACCAATACACATTATTATCAAGAATAAAACAATTAGAAGCTCAAATCGAAGAAAACACAATTCACCGAGCGGAGATGTATTCGATAATCAATATGCATACTATATTTTTGCAAATATCAGGAATGATGAACGTAATATTGTACCTACTTAATAATTTGGAAGAAGCAATCACTTTTACCAAACTCGAGATCATGCAACAAGGACAACAATTGCCATTTCAAATCAACCGAGAAAATTTACCTTTATACGAAGACATTATTGCAGTCAAAGCCTATCAAATAAAATCCAGAATCGTATTTATTTTGGAAATACCTCTAATAAATCCGGATATCTACGATTACTATCATCTTTACCCATTACCTGTGAAAATCGATCAACATTTCCAAATAATTATACCACAGAAAATGTATTTGCTTTACAATGAAAATAATTATATTTCCACGGACGAGTCCTGCAAAAAACTACGGCGAACACCTATGTAAAATCCAAGAAAAAATCAATTCAGAAGAACCACTTTGCGAAGCTCAACTCATTTCATTTATAAAAAATAATGTATGTAAAACCGAAATATTTACATTAGAGCATTTTAAAACACAGAAAATCGCCCAAGTTCATGGTTACTGATTGCCGATAGAGAATTAATATCCACAATCACTTGTGAAAATAGTAAGCAGAAGATGCCGCTAAATGGAAATTACATTGTACAGATACCACCAAAATGTGAACTAAAACTTGAAAATAGGGTACTAACGACAAATTATTACTCTAATTCCGTAAACGAGATAATTCAATTGCCGATGATCAACTCAACGCCTACCGAAGAACAACAAATAAATAATAAACTCCCATCGATACATCTGGAGAACATCGATCTAGACGACATATTCACTTTAAAAAGTAAGCTAAAAGACTTGCATAAAAAAGTGTATAAACCAAAGTTTGACGGACATTTATATATTAGTAATAGTGTATTTTTCATGTTAATTTTAGTTATAGTCGCAATTTTGTTCACTTTATATAAATATAATAAACTGCCTGCATTTTGTAACAGGAATAACGTAAATCAATTAAGCCCAAAACCAGTCGAAATTATTCCCTAGAAATTATGATAAAAATGTAATTTTACCATAATTTCTGTTCTAATGAAGGGAGGGATTATGTTAAGTGATATGTTGGGTAAATGCTTACGAAGTAGTTCCCAGCCCCAGCTTCAAGCTTCTTAGAATCTTTAGTGATAAGAAATGTTATATAAGCATGTGCACACTGTACTTAGTCAGTTCTTATGTCAGTTAGCATCTAGTAGACACATTGTAAACTGCATTTTGTAACTCCGTAACTTGAATAAATTAATTTTTTTGATTTAACAAGTTTCGTAAATTATAATTCGCGAAATAGTCATTTACATAAAATGCAAGAAAGTGAAACTTTACCTGACGAGGCGAAATGTGACGCGTAGGGGCCGAGTACTTTAACCACTAAGTCAGGTAAAGACACTTTCTTGACGTGTATTGTATACTATTTTTATCTGAAATCGAATAATTAAATTTTAGAAAATAAAAATGGAATAAAAACAGAAAAATGAAATCGGCCCTGTTTCTGTTGTTTCTTTAGTGACTAGATAATAAATCTTTAAAACAAAACAAAATATTTGAAATCGGTTTAAAGTGTCTCAAAATCGTCATTAAAATAGGAGAAATCGGCATTAAAGTAATCCATTGTTTTACGACTTTGAGGTGAGGTGAGGCGACAGATAAACGTCAACCGACGTTAACATAACCTACAAATGTTGGTTAAAATGTTATAATTTCGCGATTTCCCGATTGCATAAAACATAATGTACTCCTCGGCACTGAAATTCATTTTTATCCCTCATGTGATTTATTTGCCTACTAAATCCACATTCGTGATAAAAAGCTTCACTTCACTGCCTTGGTATACAAACCACTATTTTTGCAATTTTCCGTGGTTCTTTCTTCGAGTTAATAACGGTGTGATAAATATGAGTATCTTTGAAGAAAATAGTGATGTATAAGACTATATTTCATCGAACGTAAGTGCAGCTGTCAATGCTGCAATGGAAGATTTCGCGTTTGATATGTCTTTCAAAAAGTCATCATTTAAATCATACTAGTCTGGTTTTTACTGTCGTGGGTCAGGGAAGTTCTACTTTCCTGATCCAAAACTGTTTAGTAATTGACAAAATATGAACGATTTCAGAAAAACAAATTTTGAAGCTATAATTACGTCCATAAAAATCAACTTTTCGGCACGATTTAAAAAAACTGACATTAAAGTTTTTTTTTTACATTCGAAGAAAATAAATTTGTATCCGGTATTGATTTATCTACGCATAGATTTATTATACACCTACTACTTAAACTGGATTTGTCATCGCCCTATCCACAGATAACTTTAAATAATAATGGAATAAGTAGGTTTTTCATAAGCAAAATCATGGTAAACACACATACAGTAGTTACGCCTCGCGGAGACAGGCATATATACCAGTATAAATATATAAGACCATTTCCTTGTTTAAAATCACAATACCAAAATTGAAATTAGTAGGTGTTGGATAAATATTATTAGCGTTCGAAACCAGTACGCGTGATGCGTTGCCATGATTAAAACGTAATCAAATTTGTTGAGAAATTGTTGCCTTATTGTAATGTCAAATTCCACTGCCTTCCAGGTCTTTATCGATTTTAAAAAAAATTAGTGTTCCCGAAGATGGTATACCTCATACCCGAAATCGATTGTTTTGGCTATTACTATTATTATTACCATCAAATATACAAGTATTTGCACAGGTTGGAATTTCAGCTCTACTATCAATAAAATCGAAGGATTTGAATGGCGTACGATGCGTAAAGTTAACTCAGTTACTGAGAATGTTTTACTTGCTTATTTTTCATAATAAATGAAGTCAAAAACCTTTGACTGGTGGGATCACTATTCAATGCTGAGGGTTACAGTGGGTATGAAGAAAACTGTAGATATTGGTGGATCTAAAAACTGACTGGCATTCTTGAAGCGAAAATCGGGTCTATACAAATCCAAAAGAATCACAAAGAAATGAACTGATACGTTTCTAAAGGCAGCAGACGACTAAAAATACTTACCAATAAAGACAAAAAAGTGCATCAATGTATTCTGATTTTTTAAAATAATATTTATAATTTCTAGGCGGCCTTGATAGTAAGAATTTTGGTGCATGTCTATATTACATATTGAAGACCTGGGAAAGTGCATTAAAATGACTATACTACACATAGAGACTAAAACAAAAGTTTCAATACAATTTATTGTAACAAAGGAAAATATTGATGGAGTGAACTTAATTGAAAGGATAACAAAATACATTAGGACTCCGAATGCTACAATTTCTCGACTTTTTCATAAATATCGACGTGGAAATTGCATGTTTCAGACAGTAGGGGTAAACACAATGGTAGATTATTCAAGAAGAATCGCGGAGTCCCTTCGTTTACCTAACATAAACAATACACTGCGCAGCAGATCGTAAAGACGCAACGCTTGGGTAAAGTTCGTGCTGATGGTAAGCCGAGAAATAGTGAAATCTATTTTGAAATCTCACAAAAAATACACCTCTTGCAAAGTTATCACTACGAGGCGATCAAAGCCCTCAACAACTCGGATATTTCAACTCTCTGAGAAGCCAGTTGAAATCTAAGCTTGAAAATAATGGAAAGGACCTTACGATAAAATACATTAAAGGCATTCCAGCAATTGTGAAAAAAAACTAAGATACTCCCCTGCCTTCGATTTTCTCACCATCTACCATCAAAATATTAAAAATTTACCAAACAAAACTCTAGAATTAAGTATTGATATTGAACGACTTAACCCTGATGTTGTTTCTTTATCCGAAACATGGCTCAAGCCGGATCAACCAGTTGCTCTGGGAGGTTATTTACTTCGGGCTCCTACATCCCAAGCAACTATGGACATGGTGGTGTTTGTATTTTGTTTTCGGTAGGGATTGCATTTCAAACCTTTCGAGCACTCCCAGGTCGCGGAGGACAAAAATTTTGAATTTGTTGCTACTGAACTCTCTAAATTGAATACTGTTATAATTTGTTATTACCACAGTCCCTCGGAGTCAAAGGACACTTTTATCACTAACTTAGATATTTTGCTATATACTGTTACCATGTACAAGTCATGCGATATTGTGTGCCTAGGAGACAGTAACGTAAACTACCTCGACTCAATTACAACCAATACTGTCAAACTGAGAAACACACTAGATTCGTACAATTGAAGAAATATTATCTCAGTACTCAGTAACCACGAGAATTACTGAGACGTCTGAAAGCTGCTTAGATCACATATTTTTAGATAGGGATAGGGCGGCGTCAGTCCATAGTCAGCGTATATACATCAAACAAGTAGCGACATTCATTAGTACTATCAGAAAGTCCCCCCCCCCCCCCCCTAGGAGCCGACATTCTCAATATGTATCAATACCTGTCGAAACAAAGAAATTGACAACAAAAATATTGGTCGCGATCTTATTCCGACAAAAATATTTCAAAAATTGCTTGTCACAAGAAAATTGGAATGTGATTTATGACAATAACACCGACGTCATGGATAATAAATATTACAAAATTATATAACTTATGCTTCCCCCTTAAATTAAAGTCAACTTCACGAGTTATTAAAACTGGATTACATCAGGAATTAAAATATAAAGTGCTAAAAAAGGCAGCTGAAATGGCAACTAAAATTTATTACTGATGCAAATTTTAAAAACTATGTGAATAAATATTGTAGCATATTGAAGAAGGTTGTAGTTAGGGCTAAACGATTGGACATTGACAAAAAATCAACTCATCTCATAACAGAATGCGTATGACATGGAAAATTATACGAAATGAGACGGGGAAGGCGAGCGTCGGAAAGCGTTGTTGTGAGTTGACACACGAAGGAAACAATATAAGTAACGGTGTGATATCAATTGCGTTCAACACGTATTTTCTAAATATGGTTAGCACTGCTGGTCGAAACACAAACTTATCTCGTATCGATACTAATGTACGCAGATTAAACAAAAATAACACAAACTCCTTTTTTATAAACGCAACGAAAAAACTTGAAATTGAAAGAAGTGTTTCCATGCTAAAAAATAAACATTCTTCTGGTTATGATATTTCACCATTTCTCGTAAAGCGAATTATAGATTTAATTTCAGAACCACTAGCTGTGTTGTTTAATTCTTCAGTCACACAAGGAATTTTTTCAAACTGTTTTAAATTGGCCATCGTTACTCCATTATATAAAAAAGATGATAATAAACTTGTTACTAATTATCGCCGTATATCCCTGTTATCCGCTTTTGCTATATTGTTTGAAAAAATTATGAACACAAGGCTAGTAGCTTTTATAAATATATGATCAAAATCTCAACATGGTTTTTCAGAAAGGGCAAAATACTCAGTCAGCAATTGCTGCAATGATTGAAGATATAAGCAGTAACTTGGAGGGAAAATTATTCTGTGGAATGATAGCATATGACCTCTCGAAGCCGTTCGACAAGCGTGGACCACGGTATACTGCTGCATAAGCTATGGTTCTCTGGAATGCGTGGAGTTGTCCTTGATTGGTTTACTAGCTATTTGACAGGCCGTTCACAGAAAGTAATTCAAAAATCAGAATTTGAGGGTAGAGTTCTATATAATACGGGTGTTATCAAGACTGTGGTCCCTCAGGGCTCCGTTCTTGGTCCGACCCTTTTCTTGTTATTTATAAATGATCTTCCAGATACTAATTCTGATGCAAAAAGTGTGCTTTTTGCTGATGATGCTAATTTTATAATAAGAAGCAACAGCTGGGAATCCCTTAAACAGCAAGAGAGGAGAGTGTATTGACAAAATAAATGGTTGATGTGTAGAAAATAACGCCATTTTAAATTTAGATAAAACACATTTCATTAACTTTTCTCTTAACTTGTGCAGTGATGAATTCTCGTACAACAATGTCAGTTCAACTGATGCCTTCAGATGTCCAGGTCTTATTGACAACAAATTATCTTGGGAGGGTCATATAAATGAACTTGTAAAGAAATTAAACAAATGTTGTTATTCATTGCGAATTATGTCGAACATATCAGATTTGAAAACAACACTAGCAGTATACTATGCATACTTTCAATCCCTAGTTATTTATGGCATTGCTTATCGGGGAGGTTGTGCAAAGAGAAATAGGGTTTTCATTTTGCAGAAGAAAGTTATTCCCTCTATTCAGCACCTAAAATTTAATGAGAGTTGCAAACAATAATGTCGAAACTTGAAGATTTTGACCGTACCATCATTATTTATTCGCGAGCTACTTAAATATGTTCATCAAAACAGGAGCCGTCTCACGCATTTCAGACAAAACTCTAGGAATTCAAAGATGCTAATTATTCCATCCCATAGATTATCGAAATCTGACAAAAATCCAATAACTCTTGATATAAAACTGTTCAATCGTTTACCTGAAGCCATAAAAACATTAAATTTCAGTCGCTTTTACAGTAAAATAACGACATTCTTGGCTGACAAAGCGTACTATGACTATAATGAGTTGTTAGCCGATAATGATATGTCATTTTCTTGAACTTTTGAAGATTAGCTTAAAAAATTGTTGATGTGATCTTAAGATCTGTGTGGTTGGTAGTTTGATGGACAGTTCTTGCTTTTAAAGTCTACTTTTTGATTACGTTATGAAATTTTCTTTTTTTGTGGTTTCTTTATACTCCGAACTTGTTGATATTCTTATTTTGAGTTACTTTAGCATCTTATTTTAAATTTTTTTAAGTAAGTTGTATTTAATTTATTTTATAGTATAATGTTTATATCGGTTATTATGATTTAATTTATTTTGATTTATTGTATAGTATAGGGTTTTCATGCGTATGCTTTCATTTATGTATCTTTCCAAACTCATTAATGTATGATCAAATTGGAAATAAATTATTATTATTATTATTATTACACTGGATACTCTCCACTTCATTCTCAGATGATGAGGGAGTATATTATATAATTCCTAACCGTCACGGTGGGTGGAAATTCACCAGAGTTGTAGAAGGACTCTATTGAAAACAAAAAAGGAATTGTAGGAAATATTTCAGGGGGAGAATCTTTTGCAGTAACTAAAAAAGTTTCATATAGAAAATCACATGCGACTTATTGTTTGCAATTCAAATTCTGCAATTCCTGCTTGGTCTGCCTCCACTCATTTCAACAAAAAGAACGGTGGACATAATTCACGACCAGAAAATTTGGGCGATGAGCGAGCCTGAGACGAGTGGTGTGTACTTTATCTGAGTGAATAATGCCCATTCTCACAAGTTAAATACTACGATTTTTCCGCTCGCACTAAATAGCCATTAAGAGGGAAAAACCAAAATCGATAAACAAATTATTAAATCCAGCTAAAATAATTAAACAAAGAAACCGTACTACCAAAAAGTAATATTACTTAATTAAAACATTATGTACAACCAAACCAACTAAAATTCTGCCAAAAATAATTTTAAAATGTTAAATGTATGTAAGTAACGTTTCCGCGCATAGTCAAAAATTCAAAAAGTCTTGAATAAGGAAAAATCAATAAACATCAAACCATCACCAAAACAGTGGAACAGAACTTAAAGCTGGATAAAAGGAAATCAAGATAACAGAAATTAAATTCAGGGAAAATAAAAACTATGATAGAATTTCTAGAACAAATTCTAACTAAGAACGCTCCAAAAACTAATTAAAAATAGTAAAAGATAATAAAGATATCCTACTTATTTGGTAATTATCCAGATGAAATCTTATACACCAAAAATTAAAAATCATGTTTAAAAGTATGTCTTCTATTATTTAAAAAAAACTAAAATTAAAAACAAATGTCCCATCATTAATAATATCGAAATACTTAAACCAATTAAATTTCTGTAATTTTAAACCTTCTGAAGAAGCCAATTAAAGTTAGCGAAATGTTGACATTGTGTATTATTATTTAAATGTGTAAATTTTGACAGGACTAATTAATATAAAAAAATTAGGAACGTAACTCAAACATAAATAAAATAAAACTATTTTGGTTTTATTTTTAAATATTACATAATTAAAAACATCTGTAATCAAAATTAAAGTTTAAGTAAAAAAGTATATCGTTTTGACATTAATAATGACAACTTAAAAATCGACATTTTAGTGCTGAATTGCAAAAAGGAAGATATATCCAGTATGAATTCTGCAATATTAAGTTTTTGCGTCTAAAACTCCTAAATAAATTCAACGGTTACAAGGATCATCGCGTCGTATCAGTTAGAAATAATATACTCCTATACTTCGATAATCTCTATGTAATCGATAGGTATTGTTTTATAACTGAGGAGGAGGTAGATACGTACCT
Organism: Agriotes lineatus; assembly: GCA_940337035.1. Lineage (NCBI taxonomy): Eukaryota > Metazoa > Arthropoda > Insecta > Coleoptera > Elateridae > Agriotes > Agriotes lineatus. The sequence continues at coordinate 43,724 of CALNHX010006201.1, forward strand.
ATTGCTTGCAGAATCGATGAAGTTTGGAAACTGCAGATAAGTGATATTATAGATAGTGGAAAAATTGTTATCGTAAAACTACAAACAATTGTAGACAATCCTGAAGAAGCTATCAACGTGGAAGCATTCACCAAATAATTTGAAATTCAAAGATAATAACCAAAAATTCGCCTTCTTTTTTGCCGTAGAATTTGGGAAAATGTAACCAGCCAGTTGACAAGCACACGTTTCCTCGATTCCATCAAGAATTGCAACATTTCCCCTTATAACAGAATCTGATTTACATACAGACCACTGTTTCCTGTTCACATCTCGATTGAAAAAAGTTATTAAATAAATCTATTAGCAATAAACTTGTCAATGTTATTTTACAACAAAATTATAGGTTCAAATAATAGAGCTGCGCCATTGGAAACTGAATAGCTGGCCATAGACACACGTTTAAAACCGCCACGAATGTAGTTTTTCGTGGAAGTTTTGAACGCGTGTCTATGCCCAACTTATGGCTGCGCATATGCACACGTGCAAAACCGGCACGGATGTACTACATTCGTGGCGGTTTTAAACGTGTGTCTATGGCCAGCTAATAAGAACTACACGAAAACCACTACGAACATCAATACATGCGGAAAGTGCGTCACTCTCTTTTCGTAAGGAAGAGACACATAGTCAGAAAAAAAATTATCCTTCTCAAATTATGCTGTTGTGTTTGCTAGAAACTGAATGTTATTATTAGTTTTCAGTTGTTAAATAGCTGAAGTTTTTTTTTCTATTTTATATTTTTAAAGTGTTAATATAATTTGTTTAAATGAATGGTTGTCAGTTGTCAGTATGTCTTAGATAAAATTAGATCATTTATTTTTTAGAGTACCTGTTTAAAGGGAAATGATAATAATTATTTTTTATTATGTATGTATAACAACCAATACCATTACAAATTTTTACTAATCAACAGCGACATAACTTGATAAACTCGTTCAAAAATGCGTAGTGCCCAATAATTTAATAAAATCCGCGCAATGAAGGTCGCAGGCGACGGGTGTTCCACAATCATGACAAACAAAACCAAAGCAGGTAAATATAAAAAATAATATTTTATTTCCGCTTGACTTGTTAAAGGTCGTTTACTGTCGTCGGAACGGACTTGGTAAACGAGTCTTTACAGGCACGGTGCCTGTAAAATGTTGCCCTGGCGACTTTACAAGAAACTTGTTTTCAAGTAATCGCATCCTTTATTAATTACTAATATTAATTTTTAGGATGTTCAGAAAGAGGAAATAAAACGTTGTACGCGGCTCTTTTGCAATTAGCCTCTATTGGAGCTCACCATATTACAGGGCTCGCTCCTCCGTCGCTCTCCCTGCAAATTATCCAGCTCGCCCATAAATGCTAATTTACTAACCTTGCCATGTAAATAACTGTTACTGTCATATATAATGCAACTAGTGGGTTCTTGATGATCAAATAATCATTTCTGTTTACACGAGATATATTGATTGGCAACCAAGTGAGTCCGAAGGACGAGCGTGATTGCCTAAAACAATATATCAAGTGGAAACAGAAATGATTTGATAATCAAGAAGACACGAGTTGCATCCGGCTAGATTATACCACGAGTCAATAAACAACGTTTGAACAGTTTATTTATAAATATTAAAAGTACAGTTAATGTGGTTGTTATGACTAAAGCTAATAATTATATGCACTCAAATGTATGAAAATATGCGCATATACCGGGTGTCAACGAATTTATTAGACAAGTCATAACTTCTAGAGTATTAGGTGTATCAAAATGAGATTTGGTATAGGTAAATGGTATAGGGAGAGGAGAATTTTCGCATATTTTTTACTTTCCGCCCACTTCCGGTTTCACCGGAAATGGCTCCACTTTCGAATTTTTAAATAAAACACCCTGTATATTTTTGCATATTTGGATTTCTGAGACAATTTTGGATCAGCATGTGACATTTTAAAAACTTATCCATGGCACACTTGACAAAAGTAAATAAATTATTATCCCGTATTTTGCTTAGAAATATTTAACTTATGAGCTTATTTTTAATCCAATCGCAAATAAATTAGTATCATTAGATTCGCCAAAAAATCCTCTTTTCGGAAAGTGCTTGTCAAAAAAGGGTCGCCATTTAAAAAAAAATAGTTAGACAAGAAAACGTGATTTTGCCAACTTGTCTTATTCCTATCTATCATACTAATCACTAAAACTTTGCGATTGTCATTTTCTGACATCACCTGAGGTCCTTAGATTAGTTTGCGTCCGATCATGGCCACCTAGATGCCATATTAAAAGTGGCTCTAAAAAAATCAAGTAGGCTTAAAAACTTTTTAAAATGTCACATTGTGATCCAAAATTGTCTCAGAAATCCAAATATGCAAAAATATACAGAGTATTCCATTTAAAAATACGAAATCAGAGCCATTTCCGGTGAAACCGGAAGTGACCGGAAAGTGAAAAATATGCGAAAACTCTCCTCTCCCTATACCATTTACCTATACCAAGTTTCATTTTAATACACGTAATACTCTAGAAGATATGACTTGTCTAATAAATTCGTTGACACCCGGTATATGCGTACATTTTGCTGACTATATGCACTCAAAGTTACAATATATGCACATAATATGCTGTAATTTTTTCGAAAATAAGTAGATGTATTCTAAATAATGTAAAAATTTTAATTATTTTTTATGAGTAAGTATATTTATTTCTCTAATTTTTATTCAAACACGTCATTCATTTTAACGTTTGCCTATATAAACATGGACTGCAACGCCATCTTCACGTTGTAAGACAATATAAAAATGAGGTTTCCCCTAATCCCCCCAGACCATTATTCACTCAACATTCGAAGTTTGACTCTTGTAATGGATTCTATGTTGGCTGATTCCTTATATATTGCTTCTATGGGAAACGTGGAGGTTGCTGGTAGTCTATGTTTATATAGTCAAAGATTTTAACAGGGACCTCCTCTTTCCTCTGCTGATTTCGATATGCGCACTGCACTCCAGCGACAGAAAGTGAAAGTATACCGGGTGAGTAGGGCCATGCTTATATCTTCTTTATTTATGAATCGATTTGGACAAAACTTTATATCAAGATACTAGACATAATTTCTGATTGGCCGATAGATATAGTCAAAATGGCTGACTTCCGGTTTTACCGGAAATGATACCAACTTTGAATTTTTAAATGGAACACCCTGTATATTTTATGTTTTCTGAATCTATGAGTCAAACTACATATAATAGTCTTGCCAAATTTCAATTTTTTTAAACACAAAATTAGTTTTTCAATTTTTATTTTTTACCATAGAAGGCCTTGACTTGGAAAAATCTATTCTAATTGACTCTAGCTACTCTTAATAATAGCTATTTTATTAATAAGGTCAATAACAAACCTTTAATAGGAGAATATAATTTGCTAAACTCGTTTTTTAAGAAAAAGTCACTTTTTTTAAATGACACTTACTAAGGGCCATCTTGCCATTAGATAGAAAATGTAATTACCAATCTAACAATATGCATCATGCACTACTTTAACGTTATATGAATCTGAAAATTAATTAGTAGGCACTATTTAAAAAACGTGACTTTTTCTTAAAAAACGAGTTTAGCAAATTATATAATTTTATTAAAGGTTTGTTATTGACCTTATTGATAAAATAGCTATTATTAAGAGTTGGTAGAGTCAATTAGAATAGATGCTTCCAAGTCAAGGCCTTCTATGGTAAAAAATAAAAATTTAAAAAATAATTTTATTGTTTAAAAACATTGAAATTTGGCAAGACTATTATACGTAATTTGACCAATCAAAAATTATGTCTAGTATCTTGGTATAAAATTTTATCCAAATCGATTCATAAATAAAGAAGATATAAGCATGGCCCTAGTCTCATTGTCACCCGGTATATGTCAGTCGCAGACAATAATTTTATTAATAAATTTAATGAAATAGTAAATTTTAACAAAAAAACTGAAAAAGTTCATACATTGCAAATTATTGTTAAATTTAACCAAATATGCAAAATCCATAAAGTATGCTCAAAAACGTATAAATATGCAAAATAAGCAAAATGAAACTTGCGATACAAAATATGCATTTGTCATATAATATCAGCTTTAGTTATGACAATTGTACTGTCAGCAGATAACGCGATGTTTGTGAAGGAATTTGACTCTCACTTATTAGTTAGACAGGTATGTGATTATCACAGTTGCTTTGTACATTGTCAAACGTTAGTACATGCGTTACTATGCATTTTGTAGTTTTTCATTGGTTGATGTTAGAGGGAGTGGTATAATCGAAATAATATAATGGAAATTTGGAAAAAATACTTAAAAATATTGGAGATGTAGAAGAAAATCTATTCCGGAAACTACGGTAAAATCAAAACCAGTAAATGGAGACAATTATTCCAATAATTTTGTCTGAAAAAAAATTAGTAAGTAGAAGAGACTTCGCATGTACAATTCTTAGCCAAAATCATGCAAGTTTTCGTATATAACATGAAAAGCTTAATGGCGAAAACGGTGAAGGGGGTTGCGTGAAAACAATATTTAATATTATTGCTAAAATTCTCCGAGAAGATATTGTATGAAAACTTATAGGAGAATCTTCAACATCCATTATAAATAAAACTCAGGGCAGTATGAATACAACCAACTGCTCAATTAACTCATCAACAATCAATCATTTATGAGAATTGAACCTTCACTTGTAAATATAGGGGTCATTCAATATTTAAAGAGAAAAAAGGCTGCAAAAGGAAAATCTATTACAGGAAAAAAGTACGATACTTAATAAATATCAAGTAGGCATATCTTTCATTAGAAAACAGTCACCAAAACAAATTTTTGTTTGTTTACATAAGTTCCACAAGTGATTTCATCATGGCAAGTCCTCTTGAAAAATGCACTTTAAAAGAACATCGTTCAGTGATGAGGTTTTTCTTTTCATAAGGTGTGAAACATTCTTAAATTTAGTCCAAAATGGTTAAACAGTATAGGAAAAGTTGTATGAATAAAGCAAAAATTTAAAAGTGGTTAGTCATTTTACTCATTTTAAATGAACAAGTGTCGTTGATGAGCAACGATCGGGACGTCCGGTAAAGATTTCAACTCCAGTTCTGTAATCTCGCATCAATGCGATTAATCATTATTCAAGAAGGTAGGCGAGTTATTATTATAGCTACTTGCTAAAAAATGCAATGTTAATGTTGGAACAATTAATTCAACTGATCGTAGGTAATTTAGTTATCGCATAACTTCTTCAAGATGCAGAGAACTAAGCAACATTTTACTTCCTTTTACTACTATAAAGGAAGTATTGGATTCACCCCAAAAATTCGAAATTGAGTTTTCAACAGATCTTCACGTTTTCGAGTCCCCTGATCCCAAAAAACATATTTTTTTTCATTGGTCTGTCTGTCTGTCTGTGTGTCTGTCTGTGTGTCTGTGAACAGAATATCTCAAAAACGAAAAGAGGTATGGCATTGAAACTTCATATATAAGTTTTGTGTACTATGTAGATGAGACAGCAAGCTTTTGAAGAAAATCGCATAACCGGAAGTAGGTGTTTACTCTTGTGATTTTTCAGTTTTTTTCGATTTTTTCAAAAACGGCTCTAACGATTTTTTTTAAACTTCACATTTTTCTTACATTTTTAATGTGTATTGATGTGAGATAGGTGATTTTCCAGTTGAATACTTCTAAAATGAGTTTCTTTTGTTTTTTTTTCCTAGTTTTTTATTAACTTCTATTTTAAATAGAACACCCGGTATATTATTACATTTTTGAATTCAGCTTAAAATTCTAGAGAAAATTTGTCTCTTGAACTAACACTCTATTTCGTACCGTTTTTGTAGAATTTGTAATTTTTTAAAATTTTTAACAAATGGTTAAAAATTAAAAATGAAATTTTTGACTAATTATAAGATCACTGTAAAAGGAAGTTGTGTGAGTGTATCACACCAGATTTTTTAACGTGGGTTATTCTGCTTCAGGATAACGCTCGTCCCCACACAGGGTTATCAACACTTGAAACCATTGGGAAATTTGGCTGGAAAGTTCTACCACATGAGCCTTATAGTCCCGATCTAGCGCTTTCGGAATTTTTGGTTTGGTCCACTCAATGAGACACTGGATGGAGTAAAGTTCAATGATAATGATGATGTCAAACGAAACGTGGAAATTTGGCTGAGACACCAGAGTAAACAATACTTTTAACTAATTAGTTAAGATTTTAATAATATGGATGATATTAACTAGTGTATATTTAAATGTTTTAATATAAGTAAATTGAATAATTAGATCTTCTGAAATTAGATAATTTGAATAGAGTTGCAAAACATACACTTGCCAAGTACTTCCCGTTTCGCTTGTGGCCTGCCATATTTATTCTTTTTCATGGCATAAACAAACTTATTTCCCTTCCTTCATACCAGTTAGCTACTTGACATTAGATAATTGTTAATTTATTTAGAATTAAAGATAAATTTTTATTTACGGTTAGGAGAAAATCTTGGTATGCTCCTCTGGAGTAAACTTGGTTAATCCCTCAACTGAAAATCCTTACAGTCTCGAATGTCTCAGGATGTAAATCCTCCCTTATAAATATGAAGTAAAAGTATTGGGTTTGATACGTAATGCCACATTATCATAATAACTCACTGATGAGTTACTTTATATTTAGGATTTAAATTAGTCAAAACCTCTACCGCTGGTAAAGGGACTATTGTAATTATAAAACGAAATATACGCATATTAAATTTAAAAAAAATGTATAGCTAAAAGAGGTATTATTGATGCAAAAATATTTAAATAGCACAATTACTCATTAAAATAAGGATGTCAAAATTAATCACTAATCACTTACGAAACTCATATATGGAAAAACTCACGAATAATTTAAACATTTTAGGGACCTTCACAAAATCTTTTTTTATATTAAGAATAATATTTGCAAAGAGAATTTATCAAAAGCGACGACTAGGATTTCTTTGAAGAAATGTTTAAACATCGTTCCTTGTTTTATTTTTTGCGAAAGAACGCGGTGCAGTGCTAAATGCTAAAACCGTAGTTATTTTTACACTGCTGAATAATTACCACGTCAGTTTAGTGCTGCAATAAACTTAATGATAAACCGTAACACCGCTTTTAACAGTATATCGTCACATCAATTTAAACGTTTTATTTAATATTGGCATTCTAAAATGGAACACCGTGCAATGACTTCATTCAAAACCATTCTGGCAAGCACATTGAAGAGGGCGAATAAATACAAAAAGGAATTTATGTAGTTTGGCAGAGTATCAAAGAATTTGTCATTTCCTAGAAAATCGTCATAACATATCGAAACACCTAGATGATTACAAAATATCTTCTGGAAATAGATGCCTGCATTTATTTATTATTATCCAATGCCTTTCAACACATGTGGTGTTGTGAAATACATATTGCAGTATTGAATTAAATATTAGAAAAAGAGTACATTGCCAAGCTTCAAACAGTATGTTCAAGTAGTTTTTCTTTTATTAATTAAAGATTCTTCCACAGTTGCGATAATTGAAGGTATTTCTGAAGATCCACATCTATCGAAGCAGCTAGAAATTAGCCAGCCTGCAGTTTCAAGGATCATCAGGGCAAATCAGTTTGATCCATAACATTTAACTTGAGCTGATGATCTGATTTTCCAAGCCTAGCAACGATACGTCCGTGAACCACAAACAATGATCTCTTCTGATCTTCTCAGGTCTAAAATGTAGAATCCAGGTCAACTATACCGCCTCTCAAAATACTTTGAACCAATAGAATAACATCATGAATAATGTCTCTACGGAAATATTTACTTTTAATTTTCAGTAGACAGTTAACTGAAAACTCAAAAAAATATAAATGAATAATTGTAATAATTAAAACACTTATACAAACAATGGCCTTAAGCAGTTATAACAGAACTGAAATTACTAAATTAAATTTGCTCAGCTTAATGAAGCATTCAGAAAAACTAAAAATGGATAATTGTTTTTCTTGTACGATATATATTTTTTGTGCCAGATGTACTTTGAAAATGGTTTTATCTCACGCCCACATAAGAAAGTTGCTATACAGTCAAATAGACACGAAAACTGAAATCATTCACCAGGTCATTATCACAACGAACGTGTTTGTTTTAAAAATATTTTTAAATTCAGTTACACAGTAGGCTAAATATGTCATTTATAAACCTAAAAACTACCGACAATCTACTGATATTGTCAGTTGTTACAATAAAACTGTTAATCATTAAGTTGCAAAAATGTTTTTTGTCGTGGGAGAAATTGCGTACATAACTAGCTCGAAACTGTATCGTACGCCCGTGTTAAATCACTCGGCTTCGCTACGCTTCGCCCCGCTTCTACTCGTTTATCAAATATACTCCTACGATATGTCACTTTTGCGACTAGCTATGTAATATACTATAATGGAACGCAAAGACTGTTCCAATGCATGTCACTGGCTGTGTCGTTGCGGGATCGCGAAAAACTCAAGACTATAAGAAATGGTAAATGGCTTTGTTCTTCTAATTTAACAACCAACGAACATGTACTGTTAACTTATATGTGGGCATGAACTCAGTTTGGGGGTTGTGATACTGTGGTTGGTTGTTTCGAATTGTCTTGAGAAATTTGTGCCGTAATTTTGTTTAGCAGAAAAAAATAGATATAATTACAATTTATTAATTAAAAGTATCGGAGAACAACATATAGGACCCATACATAAAAGAAGAAAGAAGAAGTGGATGAGCCAGGAGATATTAGAATTAATGGACATCAGAAGAACATATAAATATAAAGACCCTGACAAGTATCGTACAATACGTAAGGAAAAACAGAAAAAGATCAGCGAGGTAAAGGAAAATTGGATGAACTAGTGCATAAACATGACCACTGGGCAATTCACAAGTAAGTAAAAGAAGAGGTAACTGGATAAAGGAAACAAAGAACTACGGCAGTGCTACAAAAATATGATGGAAGGTTGATTAAAGACGAAGAGCACATACAACATTGGTCAGCATACATCCGGGAACTGTTCCATGCTGGAGACATCCGTAAATTTAACAACGAAGATAGATAGAAGAAGCTCCGTCAATACTTTTTTAGGATACTGCATTGGTAACTAGCGTTTACATAGTTACAAACGAGTCCAGTAGATAAAATTTACCGGCCTAGACCAGTAGTAGTAGAACTACTACTGGTCTAGGCCGGTAAATTTTTTTACCGGACTCGTTTGTTAACTGTAACTGTGAGAACGCTAGTTACCAATGTAGTATCCTAAAAAATCTTATACGATACACGACCGGTAGCATTTTTGTGGCCTTGCCAAACATACAGGTCTCGCCCTACGGGCTCGACCTGTAAAGTATTGGCTCGGCCATAAAAATCGTGCTACCGGTCTAATAACGTAAATAGCTAAAATCAGAAGTGGAAAAGGCAATAAAAAACTGCAAAAAATGGAAAAAGTCCTGGCCCAGATAATATACATCTAGAAGTAATAAAACTCATTAATAGTGTAAACCTAGATATTCTAGTGAAGCTGCTTAACAGTATATACAATACTGGTAATATCCCTCAAGAATGGCTCCATTCGGTCTTGATCCCTATCGCCAAGACATCAAATGCAAGGAAGTGTGAACAACATAGGCTAACTTTGATGAGCCATATTTTCAAATTGCTACTCAAGATTGTACATAACAGGATGTATAAAAAAATGCTAAATGGCTTGGACAATACACAATTTGGCTTTAGATCCGATCTGGGAACGAAAGAAGCATTATTTTGCCTGTCTGTGTTTCTACAAAAATATCGAAACAGACAAAAGAACGTTTTTGTTGCCTTTATTGACTATGAAAAGGCGTTCGACATGGTACCACACACAGAACTTAACAGAATCTTAAAGCAACTGAACAAGTACCGATAGAGAGAGGAGTCAGACAGGGATGCGTGCTATCCTCATTGCTGTTCAACTTATACTCGGAGTACATTTTTGACACGGCACTGAATAACAGAGAAGAGGGAATTAGGTCAATGGAAGGGTACCCAATAACCTTCGATACGCCGATGATACAGTTATAATAGCCGAAACTCTTGAAGAGGTGCAGATACTACTCGATGAACTAACTATTGTAGAAGATCGAATGGGCCTAAAGATCAATGTGAAGAAAACCAAGATAACATTCAGTAAAATCCTAACCTACAACCTGTGATAGAGGTTTACGGAAGATCCGTTAAAATCATACACTTGGAACATGGATCACTTCTAACTTAGAACCTAGTTTTGAGATTCGAAGTCGTATCAAACAAGCCCAAAACACATGTAATAAGATGCATCCATTAATCTAGATTTGAGATATCGTTTCGTGCATTGTTATGTATATTCTGTACTCTTAAAGGGATGCGAGTCATGGATGTTGAAGATGGACTCTATGAACAGGCTCGAAGCTTTTGAGATGTGGATGCTCAATCTATTACGTATCTTGTGGACTGACCGTGTGACCAATGAGGAAGTATTGAGGCGCTGTGTGAGGAAACGAAAACATTTGCTTGGTATAAAGAATAGAAAACTGCCTACCTAGACCATATCATCAGGCTTCCAAACTTTGCCTTGCCAAAACCAATTATGTAAGGAAAAATAGCAGGCGCGGAGTAGGCAGGAAGAAACAGTCTTGGTTAGCACCTCTAGAAGAAAAAAAGATAAGATTGGTGGTGTTGGAAAAATTGTGGAAATCGTGAATCTAAATTTGGGAAAAGAAGATATAGCAAGAAAAGGCATGTGGAGAGCAAATTGGTTTTGGTGGAGTTTGTCGAGAAACCGGTGATTGTTATTTAGTTGCTGTCGAGGATATATTTGCAGAAACATAATTAGACGATATAAGGAGGTTTTAGTTGGAACGACAATTTATTCTGATTGTTAGAAGGCTTACGACTGCCTTAAGCAAGAAGGTTATGTCTATCTTACTGTATATCATTCTATTGTCACATTTAAGGATCCTGTAACTGGTTGCCATACTAATAGCATTGAGGGAATGTGGAAGCATGTAAAGGGCAGTATACCTGACAAAAATAGGCAGAAAAAATTGTTTCATATTCGTATTTGGTAGAATATACGTTTTCAAGAATGGCTTTCGACAAAGATTGTCACACGTTTAAAATACATTTCTTTGGTACATTCTCCTCGCACAGACCTACAAAAGAATCGAACGATGAATAATATGTACTGGTGGTTATTTTTGGTAATTGCTTACATTGCTCGACATTTTTATTGGTTTGTAGGTAGTTATTTTCTATAATTCGTTTTATTAAAGGTTTGTTTTTACTTGTAATGCTGCAACTCAGTTAGCTTTACAGTTATTTTTCATAGTAACATTATAAAAATACACAGATTCCACCTGTCAGTTACTAGCAGCAAGATTTGTGCTCAATCTTTTATCACATTTGTAGCACTTTTTGAGATATAATCTTTTAGTGTTATTTTGTAATGTGACAAAATTTCAGAACGATAACCAAACCTATTTCGAATATTTTTGCCAATTTTTTTATTGACACACAGCTACAAACGGTGATTTTAATTTTAACATTTCCAATTTATATCCCAAGTGAATCTAACTACTTTGCACTCTTACTTTTAAAGTTGACAATTTACACATACGAATCAATATCAAAAGTTGACTTTTATAAAATTTTAACAAAAGCTGTCGTATTAAAGTCATAATGATCGTATCGAACGTATAACAGTTATTTATCTATCAAGGGCGTAAAATAGGCGAGGGTATTTAAATCAAATATTTTAAAATAAGTGAACTAGTACAGGTTCTATTTTTCCCTCCCCCCTTCGTAACCTTGCCCAGTTGGATGAGCTTTGAGGGGTACACTAGTTAAAGATGCGGGTTATCGAATTCTTATTATTAATGAGGATTTGAAACCCAGAATCTGAGAAGATTGGCACAAGTACTAGCTCGTATGCGAAGATGGTTTTTGAAAAGAATAGAGGAGCGCAAAAGAAAAAGGAAAGGCATTTTAAAAATCTTCTGAATTAAGAAATTGTTATATTTACTATTTCATGATAATAGTTAATGAAAGCATGGCCGTTGATGCAGTAAACATTCAAATACTGTTGTCGACGTTGAATCACATAAGACTCGGCATGTGCATGGTTTAGTGATTATATAACTACTCGTACTCACAGTTAAATACCAAAGCAGTTTTACTTCCAAACTAAATACTAGAAGTGGAGTTCCACAGGGCAGTATTCTAGGTCCATTATTGTTCTGCATCTTTACTTTTTATCTACTGCCATCATTAAACTACTACCAATGCCACCTGCACGCTGATGATTTGCAACTCTATATACCTTCCACGACTGACGAAATCGGTGCTATTATCAAATATATAAATAAATACTTATTCGCCTTTTATGAGTGGCGTACATGTTAACCCTACAAAATCGATTGTTTTGTGTATTGGTATTATATTATGTATTGTCTGTAACCTCATTTACCTTGCGGTGTAGAGGCTGGTGCTTCGTACGCTACTGCAAAATGCTATAGACATGATGCAAATAGTTATATATTATTTATTGGTTTCAGAAGAGCATTTGATGAACTTAACAGGAAGATACTAGAAAATCTGGAAAACATAAAAATTCCTGTGGTCAAAATAGACATAACATTGATTTATTTAATCATCGGTTGATGCTAAATTGATCCGAAATAAAGTGGGTTATTTTGGCTAAAATCTCGGGCTAATAGTCGATAATAATGTGGTCTTTGATGAACACGTTAATAAAATTATTCGAGTGTCATTTATGAAGCTAAATCTATTGTATAGATTTAAATTTACATTCGTCTATGAAATTAAGTTAAAACGAGTTTAGAGTCGAGTTTATCTCACTATAGACTACTGTAACGCAATTTATTTTAACTGAACAAAATTAAAAAAAAGAAATACAGAGAATCCAAAATGCCTGTATTCGATTTGTATTTTGTATACCTTTCCGTCATTCAATTATACCTTATTTAGTAAGAAACAACGAACTTAATATTTGAAGTAGATCTGAATATTTATTTCACTTAGATGAATTTTTCTTTAGAATGCTTAAATGCATTATCCTGTCACATGCATATCTAGGTTGCCTAGTTTTGGAATCGTAGGTTTGTACTTGCCTGTAAAACTCACTTCGCTACGTAAGTTACTTCCGCCTACCATGTTACAACGTATACTATACAAACCACTAGGAGGTGGTGTTGAAAAAATTGAGGAATAGTTATTTACATAAGAAGTCCGGTAAATAGATTTTGAGGGTATGAGTAAGATGTTTCCAGGGGAGGCAACGAAAGAAGCAAGAGTATGGAATTTCCAAACGAATACTATGAAGAATTGTTCACCGGACCTATGATGTACCTACAACAGATTATTACACTACTGCGTCGTATTTTTGGACGAAGATTTACTTGATACTTTCTTGCTGGAAAATCATTTGGTCAGTTGGTTACCAACTCACTCAATCCAAAACGAGTACCAGAGATGAAGCTAACTAGTTTATGAAACGATAACGAGTATCTTTAGGCAGAAGCAATTAAAAATGACAGTGACCTATGTCTGAAAAAGTAGTATTTATATGCTAAATATTTTGCTTTATTCCGGATTGTTGCTAAAATGAGCATACCGATTCACAATTGGTGGTTACCATTTCTTACACACAAACTAACAAGAGAACACTTCGCTGTAGTTAGTTAGGGAGAAGGAGGAAGGATTAAACTTTTTGGAATTATTTACAAGATATCTTGCATTGCGACCTAAAAAACTGATATGCAGTAAGTCGTTCAAGGGATGCCGAAATGGTAAATGTATTGATCTGAAAGTGTTTTGTACTGTGGTCTCATAGTGTATGAATTAGTCGGCCTATTTCCACAGTTTATATTATTGTAGCGCCCCTAACACTTTACTTCTAGAGTCCATAGCGCCCGATGATATGACAATGCAGGAAATAACTGACTATAGCAAAGAAACATCTATCAATCCTGAATACACATTGACCCTCTCTATGATAAGCTCTTATTATATATACACAGGAACTCCGCCGATGGGTTATGGAACTCAAGCACCAAAGGTTGCTGAAACTCTAGCAAGAGCTTATGATTATAACCTCAAAACAGAATGTAAGAGTATAAATATAGGTGACTATGAGATAGAAACACTCCAATGGATCAAGAAGAATGGCCCATTCCCCTTTGGAAAAACACATGGAAACTATATACCCTCTCAAGCAAGGGAAATGGCTGAAGCTTTTCTAATGGAAAACTGTAGTCAAATTGACATATGTGTGGAAGAAACAATGCGAAAAGCTGCTCATGAAAATTCAGATGTTTTGACTAGAGGTAGACAGACATTTGATCCTCTGCTAGAGAAAAGCACTACATCTGCTTCCGCATACAAAAGGTTCTATGATTTCCTAAGGGACAATACTGGTGCAGTAGGGATGAATTGCTTAGAGTGGATAAGAGCAATAATAAAACTCTTTGAAAAGGAAACCATAAAATTCATAAGACCTCAATATATTAGGAATACTACATACAAATTTGACAAAAGGACTAAGCAAAGAGTTAGAGTAGTTAAGCAGAGAAAGATATATGTAGAGGATACAACTGAAGACAAAGAAGATACAAGATATAGGTCAATGCATCTAATCACACAGTTTGATACATATCTCAATCATAAGGAAAGGTCAAAGAAAGACCGGAGGGCTATAGCTTCAGCAAATATTGGACTGAGAATGTTTCTACACATTATTGAAGGGTTCCACTTGTTAGTATCTCAGAGCATCCAAGGGTCTACAATATCTATTGGAGGTGAAGAGAAAAAAGCAAAGATAACCAACAACTTATCTGATGACACACTTGGAAGTAAGGTAGCTGATTACGCATGCCAAGGCAGAGAGGATGCTACAAAATGGAATGAGTGCGTCCCACCTTCATTGTTCGCTACAATGCACTTGATATTTTTTGACACAACAACAAAAGTGAAGTTAGGGCTTCCTGAACCGAGCGAATATGGTAGGTTGTTCTCAAAGATTGCAATAGCAGGAAATTTTCTAATGGCTCTGAAGATGACACGTCTAGGACCAGGTCTGCAGGTAATAAACAAAAATTATTATTCTAGAATAAAGTGGCGTAGATACGAGAGAAAACACATGAACACCAAGACACTTGAATGGTATGATAAGATAAGTCACTTGCTTATGGAAGGAGGGGAGCTAGTAAGAGCGAGTCCAGGAATGCTAATGGGTATGCTCAATGCAGCTTCTACAACTCTGGGTTTATTAGCTGTAAACCACAGGATGGACCAAGAGAAAATGAAAGTAGTCACTTTAAGATCAAGTGATGATTCAATGACGTCATATCTAGCAAACAGTCAAAAAAACATGAAAAGGTGCATTGAAAGAAACAAAAGAAATTTAGATATGATATCGATCAACTTGAGCACTGCAAAAACCATTCTCATGAAGAAAGGAGTAGGAGAGTACACATCCTGGTACATAGATGAAAAGTTTGTATCACAATATGGAGTTGAAACTTCAGCAATAAGGCCTCAAGGTAAGAATCCAGCAGATGTTTTTTATTCTATCGCAAAGGCAACGGCTACAGGACTACAGACACTTACTATAAACCATATGGGGGCTTGTATAAGAAATCGACTAGGAATTGATGAAGTAAGAAGATTATGGAGGATAAAGAGAGACCCCACTAAGAGATCAGGGATATCAGATTCCGTTCTATTACTAAGCGACGGTGGGAGGAATCCCTGGACGACTATGAACAGCCACTTAGAAGAAACCTCTTTGAAAGAGAGATTTTCAAAAACAGAGGAAAAAAACAATATTTATTAAGAGTTAGAAATCCTGATAACCCATTCATAGAAGAACCAGCACCTGAAGTGACTTTCTCAAGGGAACTTGGGACCCTCACATTAGAAACAACAGAGAATCCACTAACTGCCTTCCACTATGTGAAGAGGAGCAATAGAACCTTCAAGACACAAACCAATATCAAACAGGAGGAATCAGAACGACACAACAGTGATACTCTGGACATAATCAGAATTGTTGACCCCACAACCTACATAGAATATCCCAAAACTAATGTCCCTATTAATCTACAATTAATCGAAATATTTGAAACAGAGGCAACTCTAGAAGTAAAGTGTTAAGGGCGCTACAATAATATAAACTGTGGAAATAGGCCGACTAATTTATATACACTATAATGTTCATACTAATGTCTAAATGTTGTCGTATTAATCTATGTAGCTTCCATTAAATTTTAATATTTAATTAAAAGTTTGTTTCATTTAGTTAAATTAGTAGATCCTTTGGTAACAACACATGGAGTACACAATACCGTAATAATTATTACGGTACCTCAATACTGTAAAGTTCCATTTTCCGAACCAAACTCATTCCCGTAAACACAAACAACTTACGCACAAATTACAAAGAATATCGAACTATAACCAAGAAGAGCGTTAACTTAAATATATGACTAAATGAAACCTGTAAAATAAAGTTAATCACATCTAAACTTAGTGAATACACTACAACAAGTATCCGGAAAAGCCACTCCTTTTCGGCAAAGTATAAAAAATTAAGATTAGAAGCTCAGAAAAAAAGAAAACATGGCACTGATGCAAAATTCTACCAGGAAAAAATTAAATACAATTAATTTGTAAATAAATTTAAGGAGATAAGAGTAGCGAAATTTAAAGAGTACGCAATTAATATATATGATTACGATGGAAATTAGGGATCAACCTATACCGATATAGACAGGGTGACATCGTCTAGTATGATACTCTTCTCATCAAAATATACGGATAGACCCAAATAGGTACGCTTGTGTGAAAACTAATCCCTGAGAAGTTACGCGCCGGAGAAGTTGAAATGTTTCTTTATAAGCTAAATCTGCCTATCTGATCAAATTTAAACTTGACGTGATATAGAGTCCTTAATGAAATGCTCATGTAACTGAAATTAGATCATTGTAGTTGGTAGTCAAATCATGTCGAGCTTGGCCCGATAAGTAGTTTTCGAGTTGTAAAGAAACTCCAAAAATAAAAGTTCAACTTCTATAAATTTTCAAAATATTAATCAATTAAAGGCATATTCTACGTATATACCTTTTTCATGGCGAAGGGGGTATATTCGATTCCGATGTTCATTGTTCAATTAGGTGAAAAAAATCAGAGTAGATGTATATTGACAGATGGTTCCAAACGACAGTTAACGTCAGCTGAAACTAACTCTGATAAATACTTTTAATTAGTTGAATAAAATGATATAATCCAATCGAATACCACTCGACTTCCTTTGTATACATACAGGGTGTTTCATAACATCTCGAAAGTATTCGGGCAGTGTATATAGGACGTGAAACTAAAGAAAAAAGGTCTATATAAACATATGACCTAAAACGCATCGTATAGATTTACAACTAGCTCACTTTGTGTAAAAAAATAACCGAATAACAATCAAATCTAAGTTCTCGTTTGATCGATGATTAAATAAAAAATCACTTAAAAATTAAGTTATCATGGGTAATGATGTCTTAATTAACTGTCAGTTCCAAGTAGTAAAGTCAGTATGACGATTTGCCTTATAAAAAAAATAGCTGACATTCATCTTGAGTGTGGACGGCGCGGCGGTTGCAATCATACATTCAAGCTCAAGGTGGACATCTTGAGCACGTCCTTTAACTAATATTTTAATTGTGTATTTAAATTTTACATTCAAGTCTAATAACAATAAAAAAGATAAATTGTGTTGGAACAAAAAATGTGCTATAATTTGGCAAACATGCTATTTTTGTCCTATTTTTATCAAAATTTATTTTGTATGTTCACGCCCTGTATATATTACTACAATCTGTGAAATTGCTCAATTCGTGAAATACCTTAGGCAACATTTTGCTTATTCCGTAGAATCAGCAATATTAATAATAATAATAATAATTGGCTTTTCATTCTTGATAGAATATCGCCACTTCTTTCCGAAGAATGTAATCCTCTTGTTGGGCTGGATTAGTCCCCTGCTTCCAATTCTTTGTTTTACTTCTATAGTTTCTGGTGAGTTTTTGCTTTCTCCACTATCTTTCTCCATTCTATCCTATTTCTTGTTTTCTCTTTCCAGTCCTTTATTTTCATGGTTCGTAAGTCTTCTGTCACTTCTTCGTACCACCTGTTTCTTGGCCTTCCTCTCGGTCTGTTCTTATCCGGCTTCCACGTTGTTACTTTTTTTATAATTCTTGTCTCTTCCACTCTCATTATATGTCCAAGCCATCTAATCCGTTGTGCTTTCATTATCTTCATGATGTCTTCTCCTTCCATTATCCCCAGTAGCTCGTGTATTGTCTGTGCTCTCCATTGTCTATTTTCTTGGCTCCCGTTATCGTTCTTAATACTTTCTTCTCAAATATCCTTAATTGTTCTTGTTCTATTTGTGTAGGGCACATTATTTATGAGCCATACAATACCACTGGTCTGATTAAGCACTTATCGATTTCAGTATGTTTCTAGTTGCATAGTATGCCTTATGTCCCATTTGAATTCTCTCCTTGATCTCTTCACTACGGTCGTTATTATGTGTTAGTTGGATTCCCAGATATTTGAAGGATCGTACTTTTTCAAAGGTATATTCTCCTATCTTTACTTCCTTGATACCATCTATTTTTCCTCTTTGACATTTCATATTCTCTTTGGTTCTGCTTACTTTTATAACTCGATTTGTGGCTTATTTCATGTAATAGACTAAAATTGCTGCTGCTAAAATCATCAATTTCTGCCTAATACTTACATGAGATTAGGAAATGTAGTACAGATTTCACGGAATAGGCAAAACTTGCCCTTTTCACGAATTCAGCAACTTCACAGATTCGTTATAACATATACATACCCCAAGTACCTCCCACATGTTATAAAACACCCTGTAAGTATATACATATTTTCTCTCCTTTTAGAGTAGTTTTATTCTCAAGTCGGGTAAGTATTTTTGACTACACAATTGACCTGTGAAAAGTTGACCAATGACAATCCCGAGGTTGATGTTTTTTTTTATTGTTTCTAGACTAATAGAAAAAACCAATTTTCGTATTATGTTACTATAGAAGTTGCGTGGCTTGTTACTAGATTGACCGAAAAATAATTAGGAAAAGATTTGGTTCATTGAATAGTCTCCCAAATACTATTCTCAGTCAAACTTACGTTGATTATTTTTGTGGTGGTATCACTACTTATGTCCACAGCGCAATGGATATTCGTAATATTACCGCAAAAATAGTCGTCATTATTTTGACTACTTATAGTATTGTAAGTGAATACACTAATAGTCTTGTGAGACTATCTACTGAAAATCGTATCTCCTAGTCGCTGTCCCATTCTTTTCGGTACACGTTTCTCGTGATTTTTATTGAAAGCTCAATTTCCCCAATATTATTTAGAATAAAGTATAATACGTTGGTGCCAAGATAAAAAGAATTTGAGGCTCTATTTATACCTGTAATAAAATATAGGTTTGAAGATATTAAAATTTAAACAAGTATTTTGAACACCCTGTATTAAAATATCACATTTAGCAAATCGACATAAAATTGATTGAGGACTTCTTGGAGAGATGGTTGATTAAATTTTATAAATTGTATTTGCAGTCGTTGAAACTCATGCACAATGAAATAAAATGGGATCATAAAAGCCAACGGAAGTCAACAATTACAAAACTGCACAGAATCAGATTAAACTTAAAAAATATGACGCTTTTCTTTCAAATACCTTCAGCTGGTTAACCAAAATGTATATCGCACAAAGAGTTAGGTTTTCAAATAAGTAGCAAATCAATCAAATATCTGTGAATCATTTAAAAGGCAAAAACCGCAGTATTTACAGACATCGTGTAAACAGAATGTTTCAGTAGGTAGGTAATTCTTTAGAATTGTATAGCTTTCTAAACGAATTATGATTAGGCATTGAGTACAGTACTTATTATTCATCTCTCTCTGGCTTATAGTTATGGAGATCCACATACATACTGAATACGTATACAAAGTATGATGTAATTATATTTTTCTATAACCATTTAAAAATGAACAACTTTCGTCACGTTTTACCCCAACCGAAAACGCCAGTTCCGGGACCAGTGATAGAATATCCCATAACGTTAACTTTCGTCTCTAGTGACGAAAGTAAGTGGTTGCAATTTCAGATATTAAATGCATTCTTCCATATCCAATTGTAATTTAATTTCATAAAGCACAATGGAAAAACATGATTTAGCACAAAAACGTGAAAATTTACTTTGTATAACGGAATAAATGCAAAATACAGTTATAAAAATTATCACGAAATAGGCAGGACGTCTCATCAAGTAGCCTTGTTCTCCGACGGTAGTGTTTTAGTGCAGTAGTAGTGAACCATGATTATAGAAAAATTATAGTGTTTTACTCGTCGAAAAGCATTTTCTGCAACTTGAGAACATTATCAAACTCGGCTACGCCTCGTTTGATAAACTGTTCTCTCGTTTGCAGAAAATGCTACTTTCGTCACTCGTTAAACAATATACTATTTTACTTCCTTTTACAATAAAGGAAGTATTGGATTCACCCCTAAAATTCGAAATTGAGTTTTCAACAGATCTTCACGTTTTAGAGTCCCCTGAACCCAAAAAACATATTTTTTTTCATTGGTCTGTCTGTCTGTCTGTGTGTGTGTCTGTCTGTCTGTAAACAGAATATCTCAAAAACGAAAAGAGGTATGGCGTTGAAACTTCATATATAAGTTTTGTGTACTATGTAGATGCGACAGCAAGCTTTTGAAGAAAATCGCATAACCGGAAGTAGGTGTTTACTCTTCTAATTTTTCAGTTTTTTTCGATTTTTTCAAAAACGGCTCTAACGATTTTTTTTAAACTTTGCATTTTTATTACATTTTTAATGTGTATTGATGTGAGATAGGTGATTTTCCAGTTGAATACTTCTAAAGTGGGTTTCTTTTGTTTTTTTTTCTATTTTTTTTATTAACTCCTATTTTAAATAAAACACCCGGTATATTATTACATTTTCGAATTCACCTTAAAATTCTAGAGAAAATTTGTCTCTTCAACTAACGCTCTAGTTTGTACCGTTTTTGTAGAATTTGTAATTTTTGAAAACATTTTTGACAAATTTTTAAAAATTAAAAATGAAATTTTTGACTAATTATAAGATCACTGTAAAAGGATGTTGTGTGAGTGTATCACACCAGATTTTTACTTTAAAAATCAGTTCTCCAACGATTTGCATGTTTACTCCTTTTTATTAGTTTTCTTCCTCTTATTTGACTTTCAACTTTTTCTCGATCAGCAGCTTAAGTTTTGATTGATATTTGTCATGAACGTTTGGATTTTACGTCAATCCTAAATACCATATAAATAACGTATGACGTCACATAATTAACTTTTATGTATTAAAATTACAGTTTTTTTTCAAAGAAGCAAACATGCAATGGTTTATGTTTGATAATCCATTAAAATCCCTTCCATTATTTGCTAAATGTTGCGTCAATTTGTACCTTTAAAATACCACAGGCTCCAGTAGTGTTTTATTTAAAATACTGTACAAATTTGCAAATGTAAATGATCAGGAAGAAGCGCCGGTATCCATAAAAGGATAAGGGCAGGCCATTTATGCCATTTATTCTATAGTACAGAAGGTACGAGGGGCATCCTAACCGGGACTTTAGGGTGTACGGCATAAAAGAACATATTTAAAGGAGTGGAAATAAAATTTATTTTTCGATGTAATTCCCTGCTCGAGACAGACACTTTTCCCAGAATTTTACTAGTGCCTGGAAAGCATCAGCGTCGAAAGATTCGTCAGTACTCCGCAACCATTTTCGGACAACCTGCTCCACTTCGTCGTCATAGCTGAAATGCTTATAAAGCCAAACAGATGAAAATCGCTGGCAGCGATGTCTGCACTGTTGAGGGATGTGGCAATAGCGCCTGAAGAATGAGGCCGCACTGCAACGGCGTGACGTCAGCACAGGAAGGCCGAAGTGGACAGTGATTGAGTTTACCTAGATTCTTACCTCGAGGCTGGATGCTACATAAATTCAATTATTGCCTGTTCTAACGTGACGCCAGAGCGCTGCGGCCTCGTTCGTTAGGTGGTATTGCAATAACTCCCAGCCGAGTTGTTGTAATGTGCTGGTAGTACGGTAGGAAGTATGTGATCATCATTCCCCGAAGTACGGCCATCTTTAAAACGTTTACACCATTCAACTGTCTCACTGCGGCTGACTGTCTTATCAATCTCATCGCCGTATTGTCCGAGATGTCTGCGGGTTTTACGCCTTCGTTCAGAAAATACTTCATCACAACAAGCTGTTCCATGCAAGCACCAATACTGTTGTCTGCCATTTCGATGAACTGTCATTCGATTGACTTACGACATGCGCGCCGCCTGGCAGTGATAGGGCATGACTAGTAGTAGTAGTAGTATTTGTGGGGAGACTCATGTCTAGCAAGTAGGGCTTCACATGCCCTTTTTGCCAACCCCGTGGACAAGGTCTAGGCATGCATGACTATCAGGTCACGCTGCCACCCCTTCTTATGCATATGAAGCTAAAAGTCCCGGTTTCTCTTAACGCCCTTCGTATATAAAAAGGTGAAGCCTTAACCATGTTTATGAGAGAAGTTTAAAATAAGGATTGTAAGTGAATACAGAAAGTACATAGGAAATTTTAAAAGTAAAACTGCGGTAAAACAATATGATGACACTGATGTTCGGGTGTACAAAAAAGCTTGTTTATGGTCGACGCTTTCGAACAGTCAGAGTACATAAAATTATATAGAAATACACTATTCAATTTTCAAGCTTTATACTATATCCTGAAGTATACAAGCGCTAATTGTAGTAATTCTATACGAAAACCGTCTATACAACGGTAAATATGAATATGTCCAAGTAATCCAGTTCACTATCGTTTTCTGTCTGCTTTTTGTCTTAAAAAATACGCTTCCTACTTTGCTACAGCAGAGTATTAATGTTAGAAAGTCATATATTCTACGCATTACGAATGACATTAGAAGAAAACAGCATCACTTGAGCTTTATTTTCTATTAGAAACAACTACTCAATCGTCATTTTCTGCTATCAAATTAATTAGTACATTAAACCGCCTCATAAAATAGTTAAATAGACGTGCACTCATGTTCTTATTGAGCCCTTGTTTTACAACAGTAATATACATACTACTTTATATTCATTTGAAAACAATATACCGAAATGAGCATCGTGAACCACATGATATAGGGTAGTGAAGCTAATGACGCCTTTCTCTCTAGAAAGGGGCACACTAGGTTACATAATTAACGATATGTTAAGGCTTAATCTTTTAAACTGTAAACTGACATTAAACACTTTGTCACACAAGTTAATTGCATTTAAAATGTTTGATGCAAATAAAACTAAAAGTGATAGAGCCGTTTCTGCGAAGTCTGGATATTGCTTTATTTAAGGCATCACAGGACAATGTGATAATAAGGAATAATTTTCCAGATAAGTACACTACAGAAAATGTCATCGATATTTGGTGCCGGACAGTTTATAGTAGGGTAGTGATTAAAGGTTAAATTATTGAAGACATGCGATTAATTTTTGAAAATATTTAAAAACTTATATTTATAGAATTGCACGTGATTTGAACACAAATTTGTATATTAGAAATTTTTCAAATGTAAATATAATTTTGAACAGTTAGTGTAACTACTATTCCAGATTAACTAAACAATATTTTATTAAGTTTTTAAGAATTACATCTTTAATTTTGTTTACAGTTGAATCGATTGTTGCTTTCTGGTACACAAAAATGAATGACAAGCCGGTAAATAATATTTGCTGCAACCTGGCCCTACAATACGGCTTAATTGGTAAGCTTATCTACTTATAGTTTTTATGTGATTTTTAAGACAGAATCCATGGTACTTACACCAGAAGTCACAGTCTAACCTTGTTGTGAAGAAATTGCTAATTATATAGCGAAAAAAGACTATCACTTCTTTATTATTTTAAGAAAAATCATTTGCAAATAAAGAGTATGTATTAAGTAGTGCAGTTACCCGATACGTGCAGTTTACATGCAAACTTTTTAAGTTTTATACATAGGTAGTTTTAATAGCTTACAATTAAACGAGCATGTTAACTGCTTTTCAGTGAAAGATAAAAAAATGTTAATTACTTCGACTTTCATTCTAATTACCACTGCGAAATACTTCGAGTTGCGGCGTAATGGCAAATCTTAAAATTGTTCTTAGAGTTAGTTCTCGTGAAAGTTGTGGTGAGGGATAGTTACTTGATCAACGTTGTGGTATCTTATTTCTAGTTATATCCAATACATCCATTTTCCCAGCCAACACGCACGTAGTGGCGGTAGATGAACATTAATGAAAGTAATACCAATCACCACAAACAACACCTGTGGAAAACATATATTTATCCGGAAGATTAAAATCCAATACATTAACCATGAAATCTGTGTCTCGAACTGAAGAGCTGCTAGTTAAGTATAAAAACTAAGCTTGATCTGCAAGGGTTAAAAGGCATGATGCAAATCTACTCCTACATTTTTGTTTTGGAACTTTTATATATTTGAAAAAAAAAGCTTAAATACTATTCAAAACCTCGGAAACGAAATAACAGTGATATTTTGTTTTCAAACACACAGCCACGCGTTAATGTAGAGGATATCAGTTTTATGCGAAATAGTTTCTCCTAATACTACAGATCTAAATTATATTCGAATTGCATCGACTTCATAAGTCGTCCTTCAATGAGCCAATATCCTAAAGCAGTTACTACCACTTCATCTTAATTTCTGCCTGTGAATAATAACAATAGTATATTACAGCCCGAGATGGGAAGTGTTTCATTACTGTCGAGAGATCAGTTAGCTGATTGAGACGCGAAGCGTCGAAATCAGTTATTATCTCGAGACTAAGGAAACTTCCTGTCGAGGTTTGTATACTATTTTATTCGCAACTACTTTATTCTAAACAATAATTGGAAAAATTATTATATTATGATACGTCAGGTTGTGACGCGCATGTATGGATCAACGAGATTCCCAGTGTCCCTACCTACTCAGCGGTCGGGAATGTACTTCCCGCACTCACTTCCCGCTCAAGTGCGGGAAGTGAGTGCGGGAAGTAGCGGGCTGAAATGTACGACTTCCCCCACTCAAATGAGGTCAGGAATGTTAACATTACATATATGGTTGCGAATAAAATTCATTTTTACAATGTAACGGTTTCGACGGATTTCGATTTGAAACGAAGTATAGTCTCTTATTTTGTCATATAATTTGAAATGTAGTTTATCCTATCTACGGAAAGTTCGTGCATGTTGGCACTAAATGCTGCACTAGGATGCTTTGAAGTTCCTTTATACTCTGACCAAGAATCCTAATCTTGCTGACATTATCAAAGTATTCAAAAACTCCACCGCTACTCAGGAAATGGTTGCTGATGCTCGTGAACGTTTTCTGGTTTCACTATACGGTTATAGTGGGAAGAACGTGCCTTCACTCAACCACGTGGGATATGCTTACTACATCAAATCTGCCGTCACGTACAAGGCAAACAGTGCTGCACTACCACCATCTGCAGCTGCAGCACGGCAACACTCATTAAGAGTCTAATATAGGGTTCAGCAATGGGTAGTCGAAAGAAATCCAGAAGAGTGGGGATGGAAAATAATGAAAACTGGGCTTGCACCTGTGACAACCTTGTTACTATCTGCTTCCTCAGATTTATTGAACCTTGTTGTGTGCAAATGCACTAACAACTTGTGGCTGCAAGAAGGCACGGCTTAAGTGATCTAACTTATGCGTGAACTGCGAGAACAGGTGCGACAATATGCCAGCCGTTTTTGAAGATCTGGAAGACGAGCTAGAGCTGGATTTCCCATCCACTGAACCTGTCGACCCAATGGAAGAGGATGGGGACATTCCACAAGGTATTAAATAATACTTATCATTAACAGACACTATAGTACAAACAATAGATTGTGAAAAGGGTTTTTCCCGTATATAACAAATAAAAATAACTAAATAAATAAAATATACAATATTGATTGTAATAAAAACACCCACTAATTTCCTTTGTTTCTTTCTGTGTAGTAGATGTCGATGAACAGTCGGGGCCTTCAAAGAAAAGGATGCGTTGGTAAGATGAGGTCCACTTGCTCCAAAATGTGCTTTTCCCTTTTTTACTACTTCATTTTGTTTATTTGTATTACTTTTTACTGCATTATTTTGTCTCAAAATTAATTTTGTTTTTTTCAATTACAATGTACAGTCGTGTGCAAATAAATCTGGGACAGCGTTTTTTTCACATGCAGATTCAGTTAAGAATTTGAAGAATATTTCCATGGATTTCCTCTTATCAAAGAGAGTTACGGGTTTCAGTACCTGTTAAGGTTTAATGTAACTCTTTCTGATAGCAGGAAATCCATGGAGATATTCTTCAATTTTTAACTGAATCTGCATGTGAAAAAAACACTGTCCCAGATTTATTTGCACACGACTGTACAATGATTGAACGGCCGTCGTATTTATTAGCAGGCAACCCTATTGCATGTAAACTAGGTATAAGAGACCTAAGGGAGGGTGGAGGAGGATGAGTGGAGTGCAATTCTCCCCGTTAATTGGACAAAAAAACTTCCACTACATAAAATATACGAAATTTTATCTTCTTTTGTTTCATATATGAAGATTTATTTCGTACATGATTTTTCATTTACGAAAAATAGATAGTTTTCGAGACTTTGAAATAAACTGGGATAATTTCTGTTTTTCTTGCTTTTAACACCTAATTTCGCGTCGCTCTCGCGGCTGAACCGTTGATCGGAGAAAAAATGTTAAATATATAAAATAGGAAATTTTATCCTCTTTTATTTCATGTAGGATCAACATTTACGAAAAATGGATAGTTTTCGAGTTATTTTAGAAAAACTAATAAAATCCCTTTTGACCTGGTTTTTGTTTAAAAAACGTGTTTCCGGTCAACATTCGTGTTGACAAACCTGATATTCGCGTACAACGGCCCAAAAACATATAGGAACCAAATATCAAAATTCCAGCAAAACTTGACCCTATTTTCTACCATTTGACTGGACTGCTAGGTATCTACTTGTGCATTATAGAACCGGCCCTAACTAATTCAGTTTGCAAAAATACAAAATATACTTCGCGTGTAGGTACACAATGTGTATATATGGACAGCGCGACATAAAAAATATTGGCTCCTTTATCAATCCTATAGCCAAAGTGTAAATATTACAAAAGTTTTATGGGTTGCTTTAGTCTGTCCAATTCTTATTATGTTACTTTCCGCGTATTTCCTATAAAGCAGAAACGTGGTAAATACAGTGAGCAGAAACAATTTCTTCTGTGACGTTTTTATTTACAATTTAGTTTACAAATGCAAAAATTATTTAAATTAGATTATTTCCTTCATATCCATAATAATGCGTAATCACTATGGTTTCTGTCAGTTTAATGACAAAAATTCAAACATCAAAATGTAACCGCGGTTAAAAATATGTCAAAATTTAATCGCTTGTGAATAATTTTAACATGATTATTAAAGGTGCTTCACCAACCGAATGTTATCTATTTATTCAGGAAATAATCACGCCGCACATCCCGCGTGCATGTAAACTAGCCTGAATAATTTTTGACGATTTCGTAAATTTTCCGCCCCAAAATCTCTCGTGCTACGCACTCGGGATTGATGTTGAGCGGCAAATTTACTTGACAAATTTCTTAGCAGAACATTCTGACAGAAAACGTCAAAATTTAATCGGATATTTTAATGCACTTGGGATATTACTAGTGTACCTGTATAATAATTCAGTAATAGTAGAGCAAACAGTGAAAAAAGTTGGATCATTTTTTCATGGCTACCATGATTTAATAAAATATTGAAAAAACAAGGTGTTTTATGTTGGTGGCACTGTAAGTCTGTCAAATTCCAGGTTAATAGGTTAGGTTTTGCGTCAGTCTGTGTCAAAATTTGACATAGACTGACAAACACTTCAGTATTGCCAACTCATTCAGGCTATCCAGAGCCTGCTGCAAATGAGTTATTAAAAAATCACTCGGTACTTTTCTCTAATGGATAATATGCACAATAACACTACTTGTATGGTAAATAACTACTATGTATAATCGATCAATAATAGGCGTTTTTCGACCTCATTTTTAGGCATCACTTTTGCCCTCGAGCGATAATAGTAACTTTTATATTAAGTGAGCGAAGTGAGTGTTTTTGTGCGTAAGAATGCCACTTTTTTGACGAAGCGCCAGCCGAGTCAAAAAAGTAATTCGAACGCACAAAAACACTTCGCGCACGTAATACAAACGATATTTTTTCTACAACCGTCAAACAAGAATATCAATTATTATTTCGCGACGTAGCGCGCGAAAATTTTTGGCGCTCTAGTGCGCGAAATGCATTTTTTCACGTCGTCAATGGTAACGTAAATAAATGTCCCATTTTTTAACACGTTAAAAAATGGCAAACTTCGTGCATTGATAGCGATGCGCGAATGTCCCCTTTTTTTGACGGTTGTCGAAAAAATTCTTTTTACCCACTAAAATGACGTCAGCGGGCGATAAAACTCTTTTTCGCCCGCTGACGTAATTTTAACAGTCGAAAAAGGATTGCATCGCCCGCTGACTTAATTTTAGTTATTATTTATAAACACGTATTCATAAAAACCATAGATACAATGGTACTATGCAGCTAAAATAATTAAGAATTTCCCTGTTGTTATTGGGAACGATATTATACCGGGTAACAGTTTTCAAAACCAAACATAGCAAAAGCATAGTACAGTGGTATTCATTAAAGTGTTCTACAGCATTTGTGCTTTGTGAATATGATTTAATTTCACAACGTTCAAAAAACTGTTGTACATACGAATATTTTGAGAGCATACATCTACAATAAAACACTGCTGGAACCTGTGGTGGACACAATTCGTTGAAAACCCCTAACCACACAAATATTTAACAACCGCTACATACGTATTTCGACAGCTAAGCTGTCATATTCTGTAGCTTTGAAGAGAGAGACTAACCCGACACATGTGGCCGAAGATCCGCAATACGTATTTAGCTGTTGTTAAATATTTGTGTGGTTAGAGATTTTTAACAACTTGTGTTGGCAAACATCTAGGTTTACCTAGTTAATGATACACCGTGAGTCTTTGTTGAGTAAAAACACAACCACCAATAAACTTACAACTATCTCTGTACAACACATTTTAGAACACGACTGTACAAGGCTACTAGAACATTTAATTTAATTTGACAAACAAGGTTGCCTAGATCAGAATTATAGAGAGGAGGGGAGGCTAAAAATCCTTAGACAGCAATTAAGTTAGACATATGATTTGTTTACTAAAGATTAAAAACTTGTTATGTTTGGTTTTCAAACCCGGTATAATCTGGATCTATCTTTCTACGATAAATTTCGATTGTACATAAGTTTTCTATGCACCTTCACCATTGGACGAAAACAGACATTTGAGGACAGTTGAGGGAATTTTTCATTAATAAAACTCCCAGGTTTTTTTAATGTTATTATATTATTATGCCATTGTAAATTAAGCAATTTCCATTAAATTTTCAGAATGATAGTTATATGGCTCTCACTGTATATTGAAAGTAAACATGCATTCATTTCTGTGTGGTTTAAGGCATTCATTATAAAAAGTACAAGGATGATAAAAAGTGCAATTAAATATATATCATAATGCGCTATTTACAGTAATTACCCTTATTTATTAGTAATAGGAACACTAATTAAAAGTATCTACAATACAATTGTTGCATATTTGGAACTTTAAATTCAGTGGCACTCATGAACAACATCACAATTCAGTTTCTGGAAAGTTGAATAAAAGGTTTCCGCAAGCTTTTTAGACTGAGATCAATAGCGAATAATGAATTCTGGGATCGAAATTGTGGCGAAGCCACTAAAATCGCTTTTAAATATTACATTCCAGGTATTCCATAAATACCACGAATCTAAAATATGTAAATAACAGAAAGTATTTAAATGTGCTGCTCTTACATTGAGCAACATCGTTAACGTTCTTATTAATATCATGCGCAACTATACTTTGTCTTTGATAAATATTTTATTTTATTTATTATTAGTGAACCCAGGAATAGCGGTAAAGCTGATAAGATTTTACATAAGTTTTACAGTAGAAAGTCTGTTTAGTATCTGTATTCATAACAACATCGACATAAAATAAACAATCCTAATCTTAAGACTAAATTGTAAACTCTCTTTGTTCCAAAAACTAACTATTTCTAGAAGTATTTCTAATTGAAACATGGTTAAAACAAAAATACGAAACTAAAATTTCCTAATTTTTTTTTTATTCAAAACAAACATGTTGTGTAGTTGGAATTATAAATATCGGTTAGGTTCTTACGCCAATTTTGTATTTTTGCTATGCTGATTAGTCTTTCAAAAAAGTTTTAAAAATCTAAATAATTAGCACTAAAACTTTAATAATAAAATAATTAAGTTATTATATTCATGGATTTCTTTTGAAATGAAACTGTTAAACTAACAGACTGTTAAAATTACAATGTGATAATTTGGTTTATCATTAAATAGTGAGAATTTAGCCAAAATCTTCAAAATTTTGAGGCCCCATACAGAATATGTAGGTACATAATTACATCAGTTACTTGATTTAATCAGATGCACAGAATGTTACGACACGAAGTAGTAATTTTGTCAGAAAAGAAAATTGCTTAGAAAAATGTACTTTTTCTTCCTCTTATTATAGGCCAGTGGCCTGGTTTCAACCACAAAGTGGTTCTATGAGACCTGTTTACTTTGTTTTATTTGACGGTTTTTACCGTATATTCTGATCTGTAGCGACTACATTCCTGCTTAAATTTCGCCTTCAGTCTTTTATAATAATCATTTGGAATTTTGATCGTCTCTCTGTAATACATTCTCATAAATGTTACTCTTTATTTTTCAAAAAAGTTTCGTTGTTATGACAGTAATACTTATTATTATTATAGCAAGTTACCGCGTCGGTCCATCTCCTGCAACCATGATTAAAGTTGATTTTAGTTACGATTATTATTTTAATTTCAATTTACACGCTATAACACTCATATCAGTATATAGCAGAAAATATGTACAGTACATCTCTTGTAATAAGGGTAATGTTACAATAAATAAACAAATAGTGTGATTGGATATACATTTTTGGATGTAGTAAATTTATCATTTAAAAAAGTGCATTTCATGAAGATTGGAAAAAATCGACACCCCAGAAAGGGTCGCTCCTAGGATACTAAGAAACACTTTCGCAAAAAATCAGGACTATAATTTTTTAGGTAGATACCTAGTATGCCTGGGCTAGCACTTTTATTCATTTTAATTACTGTGATACTGGGTGAGTCATAATTAGGTGTAAAAAATGTAACCAAAGCTTCTTTAGGCCAAAACAAAGTAATTAACCTCATACACCTTAGTACCAAAATGCTCCCTTAAAAAGATGCAGGGTGTTATGGAAAAAAAAATCTATTTGTGACTATAACGTGTACAGTAGTTATCCGATTAATTTCAAAATATGTTATAATAAACACGAAATTAACAAAACAATAACTAAAAAATTGTCAGTCGCAAGCATGGCACCGTCGCACTAGAGATTCATACACTTGCTGAATAATATAGTTTTCACGAATTTAATTAGCAGCGTCGAAAATTCTTTGCTGCAACTATTCCCTTGTGTTAATTACGTTACGGTAAAACAACATAGCAAAAACCATATAAGAAAACGATGTCTGCTACTTCTCTTAGAGTAAAATCACCCGTTCCGAAAGAAAATTGTTTTTTTTAATACAAAATAGTCCTTCAAAGAACTAATGGCTGTTTTGATATTGTTTCAAAATTAAAACTGACTATCATAATCAAGTACTTGATTTTAAAAATTCAACTGTTTACAAATACAAAAAAAAACTTTAACACCCTGTATCTTTTTAAGGGAGCATTTGGGTACTAAGGTGTGTTAGGTTAATTGTTTTGTTTTGGCCTAAAGAAGCATCGATAATTTTTTGACACCTAATTATGACTCACCCTGCACAAAGACTGTAAAAAATACAAAATGAGGGCAATTTTAAAATGCAATTGGCATACTCCTGTTCGAGATACATTAAACGCTTTAAGATCAATGAGTGTTAAACAAAGAATAGTTTGTAATCCTTTCGTATTTATACATAATGTTGAAAGTAGTAAATTATCAAATTACGTACAAGGTAATATTAAATATGTTAGTGAGCTACATAACCTGTAATCATGTATATACAGGGTGTTCACGGTCTTTTTATTTTATTTTTAATGGGTGACCTTACAGGTTGAAAGACGACGACGACCGTCAAAAACACTTAAGTAATGGTGTTATAATAACCGAAATAATACAGCGTAGGTCATAAATTTGTACACATATAGAAACATTTTTACTATCCATTTATCAGAATATTTTATTCTTAGTAAAAGTCCTTGCATCTTCTCAAATTCAAACTGCATTTGCCAAAATTTAAATATCTTCTTTCGTATACAGGGGAGGTTCGAAAATATGAAACTGACTCAAGAATAAACTTCCCCTAATCCTTTTTTTAAGAAAAAAGTAATTTTGAAAAGTTGTTTAGAATTGAAAGGAAGTCTCAAATACGAAGTTACAGCCAGTACTCCGAATTTTTAAAATGATTTTCCTATTTTTTCTATCTCTATCTGTTATAACACCTAAATTAAGAATTATATTTGTTGGTTGTTTTAGTTGGACACAAAATATGATATTTTTGAGTATTAATTTCGATTATATAGTATGATCAAAAATTAGTCTCATCTAGTATGGCTATGGGATTGTTCCTAATTTATGAATGCACCTATAGCTCACTTAAAAATCAAATGTCAAGTTTGACATTTAAGTGTAAACATAGCTGCATTCATAAATTAGAAAAAAAATCATAGCCATACTAGATGAGATTAATTTTTGATCATACTTTAGTTATTTATACGAGTATCTAAAACGCCACATTTATGAACGCATGAGAAACTGCAAAAATTATGCTTTACATATGGGTGTCATATATATTTTTGTCTAAAATTCACAAAAAATCATGTTAAGTATGCTTTCATTGTTTTAAATTGAAAACTCACCAAATGTAATTAGTAGTTTTGATAGGAATATGTTATAAAATTACGGAAGTGTGCAATAAAATTTTTCATTAAACTTCTCTGAAAACATCTTGTTTTCATCTGTTTTTGCAATGACGTAAAGGTGGTTTTTTGGAACAGGGCACGGAAAACTTTTTCCGATGCCTGATTTCTCCATGTGCTTTTAATAAAAAAATAAATCGTTACTATGGAAGTGTTAATCGTGTTTGGTATATACTTTATTTACGATGCATATTATTACTTCCAAAATAAAATTTACTTCTTATCCTTTTTTACGTTGTTTTCAGGTAAGTATAATAAAAAAATACCGTTCATTACACGTCCAGAAATGGATTTTTCCGTACTTGCATGACTTCCTGTCGCTTTGTCCAAACGCGCACGGAAAAATTCTTATTTCCAGACTCGTAATGAAATATACTATTTCACAATACTGCTGGATCGAAATGTCACCCATAACACACTACCGAATTATGGGCATTGTTTTAATTTAATTGAAAACAAATTTGTAAACATCCGTTGCTAGACTACCAAATTAATGCGAGACCAGGTTACTAGTAAGTTTTATTTATATTATTTCTGTTAAAATCGGGCATCTTAAAATTTGCCACTTTAATTATATTATGAAAACTTACAACTTACGGCCGATATTACATATAACATATAACTGACTCGAATAATTTATTAGCCTCGGCCTGATCGGCTTCTGCCGCAAAATTTACCCTCATCCGTTATTTGCTCAATATCGGCCCAATATCGTAAAATACATTGCACAGTATGCAATAACAACATACTTTTGACGTATGAAAAGTGTCAAATAATAGCTTCCTTTAAGAAGTTGTAGCGAAAAGAGTCATTTTCTGGTTGCTAAGAGAGCAAAACTCAAATTCGTCAATACATCCTTATCGTATCCGATAATAGGTATATGAAGTAGATACTTATTTCATTTTGCGTAATACGAGGTGGCAAGAAAACAATTGGAATTGCCAGTGAAACTTGCTTTTTGGATCAGGTGACTTCACATTTGAAACCGCCTTTTGATTCTAAGCAACTTTTCCAAATAATATTTTTGTGCATTTTGAAAAATAAGGGTACTTTATTCTTGAGCCAGTTTCATATTTTTGAAGCTCCTCCGTGTACGAAAGGAGATACTTATTTCAATTTTGGCAGATGCATCTTCTGTTTGATAAGATGCAAGGACTTTTATGAAATGGAAAAAAATCCACTAGTGCCCAAATTGCACGAACACTATTATCTTTGTTATTATGAAACATTTATGAAGAGAGTTTAAGGTTTATCGTCTTCTTTTGAGCTATAGTATTACTCCTTCAAAATAAAATAAGAAGATCGTAAACACCTTGCATAGAAACTTTTCAATGTAATAGTTTGTGCAAATCCTATCCATAAAAGGATTTTTAGAAACCAATTCTGAAAATCATGCATTACAGTATAATTTTTAGGCTGGAAATTATTTTTTTTTTCATAGTGATCGTGAAAGTCGTCTTTTTTTGACGAAAAATCGTATTGAAAGTACCACTCTTTTTTAACACAAAATCGTGAAAAAAATTACACTTTTTTTTACTATTTTATTGAAATGTCAATTTGACAATTGTAAATTCCGAAGTCCTTTTCGACTAAATTTCGAGTTACAAGAGATTACTATGTAAAAAAAACTACATGTACGTGACTCATCCAGAAATGCTCTTTCCGGACTTGTAAACTACAATTAGGTTATATCATATTATACCGTACCACCAAATATAAAGAGTATTGAAAATTTAACACAAATTAAAAAACCTTGTGGAAAGCTGTAATAGAAAATGTTACTTAGACTGTCAGTCCTTTATTTTATTTTGTTATTGTAGTTATTTCTGCTTTTAAATTAAAATTAAGTTTGTATTGCTTTGTACGCTGTACTCAAATAGCTGAAGGTTCATTTATTAGTTTTTTAAATCGAATTGTGTGGTTTCTTCCCTGACTTAATTTTGTAAATTAGAAGGTAAAAACCAAACCTCATTTTTAAACCAAAAAATAATTTTGTTTTGCCATTTTCCGCAAAAGTCGCTGTGTAGGAATTGTAAAAAATGCTAAAAATGATTTTGAAACCAAATTCAGCCTAACGTGAACGTCAGGGTAAGTTTGTTAAAAATCGTATTTTTAGTTGATCATGGGAGGCGGGTCTGAAGAGGCGGAAATAATCTAAAGAGGTAGTTTTAGTCCTATTGGCGGTCGTTTTTAAGCCATCAATCTCTGAACAATATATTTAGGTGTCAACACGATGTATATGGCGTTCTGAGATCTACTAAAATTGATACCAAACGAAATTTTTGATTAATATGATTACTTATTTTTATAAACAATTGAATTTAATATTATTACATTTAATGAATTAAGAGGTCTATGTTAACATGAAAGAAAAAATGGCAAGTAGTTTCATATGGCAAATTAATTGACAGCGTAACTCCTACACGGAAATTATAAATTCGAAAAACAAAATGAAATAAAAGGAAAACTTCGTAAACAGCCAAGCAATTCCGGTAGTTCCATGTTGTACGATACCGTTAATTTAA
Organism: Agriotes lineatus; assembly: GCA_940337035.1. Lineage (NCBI taxonomy): Eukaryota > Metazoa > Arthropoda > Insecta > Coleoptera > Elateridae > Agriotes > Agriotes lineatus. The sequence goes on from CALNHX010006201.1 coordinate 79,645, forward strand.
GAAAGCAAAACAGAGTCGTTACGTTGAACATCTCCTACATTTACAATTAACATCGTCTTTGTAAATCAAGTTACTTATGTGCAACACAACGGTACCTACATAAAATGTACGAATTCCCCAAAAATATACTGCCGGCAATAAAAGAGCGGATAAAGAACGGCAAACTGTACACGGCAATAACAACTCTAATGAAGGGATAACGTGAGTACTAAGAAACTTGCAGAACTAGCAACCGCATAAAAATTACTGCATAGTTATTTTTAAAATGCCTAAAATAAAATCTTGTTTTTATAGGTGTTGCTGTACATTTATCTAGCGTAATTGTCAGCTACTTAAGCACACTAAGCACCAAATAATTGCGCGAAATTGTTCGCGGTGCAAAAATGCCCGGCTTTCCTGCTATTATTGTCGGATCTTCCAGGAACAGCGTTCCGGAGCACGCGAGCCAATAAAAGCGCGTTACCTACCTAAAAAGGATTAATTCGGGTACATCGGCTGCGGCACTGCGTTTTTGCGGCGAATTCTTCGCGAGTTACATCATTGACAATTCCCAATAATCTACCTGCTTGGTGTGGGAGCGAGTCGCAGCGATGCACCGCACTATTTACGTGTCTTCGGCTGCACGACCGTGAAAGAGAATGGCATTGCACTTCCTAACCTCACAAATGCAATTACCGCGAGTGGATTAGACCCGTGCACGTGAGAAGGCACCAATGTACTGGCACATACAACCGCTCGCCTTTACTTGTTGCAACTCCAATCCAAAAAGAGTTCTGGCGGGACGCTCGGCGGGGAATGCGAGTTGCGAGAGCCGCACTCCGACAGGTGAGTGCACCTGCAACCCACCCACTGACGGTGATAAGCGCAATCATATTGCGCGATTCCGAAATCGACGGCCCTCTGGGTCCTTTTTCGAAACCCCGCGCGCTGCCGACGGTTCGGGACACCTTGCGATGGGTCACATGAGTTGTTGCATAATTCCATAGACACCAATGCGTTCCAAGTCTATGACAGCTGCAATGTCATGAGTGAAAGTCTATGTCTTGACCATTTCCAGAGACAAGTTTTTTTGTATATCCCGAGCCAGCGTTAGATTTGCATCTGTGCTATTGTTACAAAAAAATCTCTAGGACAATTTCTAAATCTATTAGCCATGAATTTTTATAATTGTATTCAACACCTAGTAATTTCGATATTATTATTATTTTGATTTTAAACAAGTGGCTGTTTATATTGCTGTAATGAAATATTCACGTTGCTAAGGGAACGTAGGTAATTCCCTCAAACACCCACTGAGTCTATATATTAGCCTTTTTTTGTGACGAATAATTTTTTCTCTTTATTTAACTATAAGGAATTGGACGAAACAAACAAATCGGGAATTTTTGGTCAGGTCGACTTTAAATGTAGCTTGTTTTGTGCTGTCAATGTGCCATTTGTCCTAAATCGTTAAAAATGCCACGCTATTAGGAGCAAGACCAACCTTTTATTTCGAACGTCAGAGACTTCTTTGCAGAGAATAATCGTCAAGTTGAAATAGGTCAAAAATGTCTTGGAACGAATAATGTGCTATTAAGAGTATTCCTTGCATTAATAGTTATTTATACATGAAGTGAATAAAGACATATTTTATTAACGAGCGTAATTTGTATTCTGTTTAGCTTTTCTAGTTACCATTAAAAAAATCTAGGACAATCTCGGCGCCGCCACTTCGGCGCCGCAATCTCGGCGCGGGGCCACCTCGGCGCCGGGGCAACTCGGCGCGGAGCCATCTCGGCGCCAGCCAACTCGGCGCAGAGCCATCTCGGCGCCGAATTCAAATTCGCAAACTACAGTGTGCACTACGTAAGAAAATTTTTATGAACAAATAATAAATAAAGTGATCGCCAAAAAGCTGGCATCAAATTAAAAAAATATATTTAGAATTTCTTGGAAAATCAAACACTGACGACCAGAGGTGGTTGCAAAGTGATTACAAATGGGCCAAACAAAAGTTGTCACGTGACTTTCGTTATCAAATAAAAAACTTTGTTAAAAGTATTTGCTTTTCCATAGCAGTCTTTGTTAAAAGTAATATTCTTTGATATGGGACCTAAACATAAAAGAAAATGTGAGAGATCAAAGTTGGCCGGGGATTTTGAAATTTGGTATAGGAGCCTAGATGTTGATTCTAAACAACTTTTCTTAATAACTTTTTGTCGTATTTGCTACATAAAAGGCACGCTACTCTACAGTAAAATAAGTTTTTTTTTAAATTCTAAGGCATACTTGATTTTTCAAAACTGAAATGCTGTTAGAAATTCGCCTTTAACCAAGCAGGGCTGAACCCCAAAAAATGAAAAGTTAAATCGAGAATTTTTTACCTTTTACAAGAGTCGTTTCACCTATCCGGGGACACACTGTATACAGGGTGTTCGGAAAATATGTGTACAACGGAAGACCACAAGTTCCTTCACCCAAAATATTATGATTTAACTCAACTTACCTATACACAAAGTTGATTAGCTTTTTAAATTTTTTCATGTAAGTCGAAAAATCTGATAGATTTTATAAATTTTTTGGCCATGCGTTTGTACCAGTAAACTACAGCTTTTGTGGAATAAACCTCAATTTCGAAAATTACAGGGTGTTTAAAAACGTTGTCATAATGAATTATCCATCCATATTTTTTTAACCCCCTGTGTAATCATTACCAATGTTTTTTTGTGAATAGCTACTTCAATTTAGAAGCTATTTCCTCTCTTACAAAATTTTAGTTGGGTAAACGGTTTAGCCACAAAAAAATATTTTCTAAATTTCTACAAGCCTGAATCAGTCAGTGTAACTTAACACTAGGTTTGTAGCGATTTAGAAAAAAAAACTTTCGTGGCTCAACCGTTCACCCAACTAAAATATTGTAAGAGAGGAAATAGCTTCTAAATTAAAGTAACTATTTAAAAAAAAAATGTAGCGATTATACAGGAGGTTGAAACATTTAAAAAAGTTAATCATTTTTAAAGCCCTCTAGCGACTCAACTAAGCAACTTTGTATATAGGTAAGTTGAGTTAAATCATCATATTTTGGACAAAGGAACTTGTGGTCGTCCGTTGTACACGTATTTTCCGAACACACTATATACAGGGTGATTTTTAAGTTGTTTCTTTCCGTTTACCAGGAAATAAAGCTAAAAAAATAAGCATTTTTTTATTTACCACTTTTCCGAAATATGAAAACTAACGAAGGTGTTAGAGTTTTAAATTAAAAACTAAACTTTGGCGCAAAGGCGGCTGGACAATTTTATTTTTGTTTATCTCTGTTGTCAAGCAATGACCTGTCAACTAGTTTTCCATTGGAATTTTCTTAATGTTATTGATACAACAATGGCTCATGTTTATGAAAATAATGAATGAGTGAATATGCTTATTATTTACTGGGAGTGTCGTCAAAATGCAGCTGCCACATCGCTCTGATACGCGGAACGTAGAAGCGAATGCTGATAATTTTAAACATATTATTTAAGTTAGATTAAGTTTAGTATAATTTTCGTTAAGTAATTTTAGTTCTAAATTTGAAACTTTAACACCTTGTACCTCCGTTAGTTTTGATATTTCGCAAAAGTGGTAAATGAAAAAAGCTTACTTTTTTAAACTTTATATCCTGGTAAAAGGAAAGAATCAACTTAAAATCACCCTGTATATACAGTGTATCCCCTCTGGTACGCCACTGCTTTTAGCTATGTTTTGTAGCTATTGTAAGATTATTTGTTATTAAATAATATTTTTTAAAACTTCTTTAAGCTGTATTTTGAAAACGAAGCCGTTTAAATCCCATTCAAGTCCAATGAACGAAATTTTTCGAAAAGGTTTATTCTATAAAAAAAATAAAAGATACATCTTTTGTATAGTTTCAATGGATAAAGCTAAAAAACTTATCGTATTGACTAAAAAACAGTGGCGTACCAGATTTTTCTAAAATAAAGTAACTGAGATGGCCCCGATGCACGCCACTGGTGGAAATAAATTGAATTTATTTTGACTAAACAATGCCACTTTATGAAATACTATCATACACCAAGTTTCATTAGAATACCTCTAGGCGTTATCCAGATTTTTGAAAAAGAAATAATTTTTGTTTAAACTTAAACACCTTTATCTTGTGAACGAAGCCGTTTAGGTTCCATGTTTGTATGAACTTTTTATCTTAGAATTGATCAAGGAATCACCCCTTAAAGTTTGTCTAGGTACTTAATTAACACCCTGTATATAGATTAGTTTTAGCTGACTGAACAATCTCGGGGCCAGAAAACTTTTTTTCGTAAAATGTGTCTCTATCTTGACTAGTAATTGCATGTTTCGTAATTATTTTTAAAAAATGTAGAATTTTACTGATAACGGAAGTCACGTGACAACTTTTGTTTGGTCCATTTTGCAACCACTTCTGGTCGTCAGTGTTTGATTTTCCAAGAAATTCTAAATAATGTTTTTTTAATTTGATGCCAGCTTTTTGGCGATCACTTTATTTATTATTTGTTTAGAATAATTTTCTTACGTAGTGCACACTGTAGTTTGCGAATTGGTTACAGTTTAATATTTACATATAAAATGTCTAATTTTATATTCGTTCGGTAAAATGCTGCAATTAAACAGTGAAGTTGATTGTGAAGACGTTGTGTAGGCACCAGAAAGTGTTAAGTAAGAAGCTGCAGAACTTGTCTCAAATCTTTTGCCAAAAAAATCCATATCCTCTTACGAAAAGGAATATGACGTATTTTCTGAATGGAGGGTAGAAAATAATTGAAAAGGGGTTAGCGAGGATATCCTTTTGGCCTATTTTTCACAAAAGTAAAAAAAATTAAGTGTTCAAGTTTACGGTCTTCTACTCCAAGTTGAAGGCAACATTATGTGTGAAAGAAAATGTAAACATATCCAAGTATGTAACAGTAATGTTTTGTACGTATATGTGTTGAGTTTATATTTTTGGTTTTCAAAGCTCGTGGCTCTTTTAAAACGACAAAGTTCACGATACAAATCAAAAGTTCAACGTTTTAGAAAGGGACGATGTAAACAAGTTCTTAGCAGAAGCCTCTGATGAGCAAAACCTTTTTTTCTACGACCACCACTAAAAGTAGGCCTTTTAGCGCTAGCTTTTTTCACTAAAAGTGACGTTTTATAATTTAGCGTGTTTAAAATGAGATCAGCTGTTTACTTTTAGCACATGTGTTATAAAGTGAAGTGAGGTTATAAAACTACAATTTTGAACTGGAAGTGAGGCTATAAAGTTATTCTAGTTACTTCTTGCGTTAGAGGTAAAGTGTTTTTTAAATAATTAAAGCGTTATGTAATGAATAAAGTCAGATGTGTAGTATTGAAATTACCTTTAATAACTGCCTTTCACAGTACTGGCTCCACAAACATTCACCTGCGCGTCAAGGCCATTTCTTTATTATGACATAAATTATAACTGTCATAAATGCAAACCTTTGTTAAATCGACATTTATGGATTAATAACAGAAAATGTAAGGTCGTAGAAAAAATATTTTATGAAAACTCGTGCTAAAAGTGTTATTGCACTCAACATGTTATGAAACTCAGCCTTCAGCTTCGTTTCATAATTTTCATGTCTCATGCATAAACATCAACTTTTAGCACTTGTTGCATAAATAGCTATTATAAAAGTATGCAGTGCTTTTAATTGTGTGATTTTAAACTTATCTACGTCAACGTTGTAGATTGTTGCCATTATGGGTCTGGCAGGTGGGTGCAGAATTGGGGAGCTGCATAATATGAAAATTGATAACATCGAAGACAGAGGCTCTGTTGTAATAGTAAAGTTTCCTGGCACAAAAACGAAAAAAGATCGCACATTTACAGTTATTGGTAACGACTGTATGGTAAACCTTCTTGACATATTTCGAAAATATGTAAATCTTCGTCCTTCAAATATACCTCACAAGAATTTCTTTATTTGTTATCTAAATCAGAAGTGTACTATTCAGCCTGTCGGTATAACCACATTGTGTAAAGTACCGAAAATTGTTGCTACATTTTTGAAGCTGGAAAATCCTGAATCTTTTACGGGTCATTGTTTTCAAAGATCTTCGGCAAGTTTATTGGCCGATAGTGGCAGGAATGAAAGGAATGGATACATCAGAATCAATGGATAATAAGAAAATAGGAGTTGATGGTTCATGTGTACAAATGCATCTCATTCGAAATAGTAGTATTAATATTTATATTAATCAAGAAAATGTTAATTAACATTAATTAAATATGTAATCGATTTCAATGTAAATTATTATGAATAAATATGTTTTGAAATAAATTTTGAAGATCAAACTTAGTTTAAATAATTACATACCATATTTTACGCTAATGTATTCAGAAGGGAATAAAAACTAGTGTTTCGAAAACTGATAAAAAAATTTGACATTTACATTACCTAAATCGGTTGTCAAAGTGACTGTTCTTTGATCACTGGATGTAATAGTATATTACATACCGAGGTGGAAACTATTCACCGTGGTATGTATACTCTTTTTCTCACAATCGGTTTTTGTCATTTTTTATTTAATTAGGTAAGTTTTAAATAATACGTCATTTTATCTCAGTTCAATAAGTCACTTTAACAAGAGAAACCGCGACGCCGTTGCTAGGTGACAAGTTCATTGAAAGTGACGTTTAGCTAGCTTTCCTACTGTTTTGAACGATAGAAATGTACCTATTATTAACCGATTGTGAGTAATAGTGTTTTGCAGTAGATGTCCGTTAGGATAGCCTTTACGGCCGAACCAGAGGTTTGTGAGACGAGCTCGAAAAGCGAATCAAATAATACTGGCGAGGCTAATAAAGGCCCTAACGAACGTGTATTGTACAATATATATATATATATATATACACAGTAAAATGTTTGACTGGGATAGGGTTTGGAAAAACTCCAATCTCAGTGCTACGCACAGGTACCAAGCTTTAATGGTTAGATTGAATTAAAACCACTTGTATGTTTCGCCTGACGTTTCGTTTTTATTCAAAACTTTATCAAAAGCTATGGACAAAAATTTACAATAAGTAACGTTGTTATAAAAGTTATTGAAAGTGACAGTCTTACCTAACACCTTGTGGACCAAAACACATGTTTTATTAAAAGCATGTGTAGATATTCAAATTTGAACAAATTCATAAACAGGGGCAGTAGGCCACCAAGATTACAGACCTGGGCTGCACATGATATAAATACACTTAGTCATACATCTAGTCAATTACACATTAAAAATTACTAGCACATTTAAAATTTGATTTACAATAATTTTATTAGCTATTTGGCCAACATGGCCGTCAAATTTGGATAAATTCGTGGTATTATTTCTAATCAAACAGCGACAGGTGTCAGAACAAATTGTTAGAACCGCGCATGCGCGGAGCGCAAGGCGTCCAAATATTACGAGGGACGTTCAAAATGGAATTGACCAATTAGCTTGTACAACGCAATCTAACATAAGACTAGTCAAAAAACGACGACAAGGGCTATGTCTGAAGGTTCTAAAAGGTGAAAACTACAAAAAGAGTCCTAATTGAGCACCCAAAGTTGTAATTCCACCACGGGAAAAAAGACAAATGAGAAAAATGGAGGAGAAAAGACCCTAATTAGATCTAAATATAACTAAATTTATTGTGGGACCGTATTGAGTTTATTAAAAATTTTTATTATTAAAGAAATAGTAATAGAAATGGGGTAGTAAAAAGAAAATATTATAAGATAAAAGTAACTACCCATTGGGCTTTCTCGGTTGGAGAAAATCTAAGGAGAAATCATTGTTGGACATGGCTAACAAAAGGTGGTATGAGACACTAAGATGATCAATGTCAGTATTTGAATTTAAGGTATTATTTGTACCAAAAATGTGGCACATTTCGATGAAAGTGCGGTGACTAGAATTTGGTTCAATAGTAATAATTTTTGTATTTTCAAAATCCATACAATGACCAGTGCTGTTGACATGTCCAGCAAGAGCGCAGGCTTTGGGTTTAAGACGAGAGTCGCTTTTATGCTGAATAATTCTTGATTTCAACCTCTGAGAAGTTTGACCAATATACGTAGAAGGACAACCACTACAGTTTATCTGATAGACGGCATTAGGGGTTAGGAGAGCTGGAGTTTTATCCTTTAATTTTGAGAAACAATCTTTTATGATATGATGGTGTTTGTCCGCGATGATAATATGATCGAACTTACGAAAAACCTGTTTAATTATATGAGAAAGTCCTTGGACGTAAATAAGACTTTTGTAAAGTGGAGGTTTATCATTTATATTATTATCAGAATTTTCTGGTGGAATGATCCTGCCCTTGGGGGTGGAGTATAAGATAGAATTTAATAAAGAAATAGGATAATTATTTAATTTGAGAGTATTAACTAATTTATTGAGATTAACTGCGTGAAAATCCGGATGCGAGATCGTTAAGATTCTGTGCTTGAGCCCTTTCACTACATTCAACTTATGTCGAATGTTGTGTATAGAATGGAAATTCAGATAACGGCCAGAACTGGTTGGTTTAACATACCAATCCAGTTTAATAGTGTTGGAATCCGTTCTGATGACCAGGGTGTCCAGAAAGGGGACAGACCTATCCTTTTCTCTTTCCACTGTGAATTGGATGTGAGGGTTGAAACCATTGAAAACACTCAGCACATTGGCAACGTCGTCGACCGGTACTGCACAAACCAGATCATCAACATACTGGTAAAGAAACGGAAATTGAAAAGCCAGCTTGGGGATGCTTTCCTTTATGATGGTATTGACTATGATTTCGGCCAAAATGGGGGAAAGAGTTGAGCCCATTGGGGATCCAAAGATTTGTTTATAAAAATTATTATTGAAGGAAAAATATGTTGAGTCAAAGATGAATTTGAGAAGGTTAATAAACTGTGATTTGGGTATACTAGTTAGTGGTTCTATTAAGTTCCAATTGGTTTCAACAACCTGTATAACCAAATCTACAGGGATATTGGTAAAAAGAGAGACCACATCTAGTGAAATAATCTCATAATCAGGTGGTAATTGAAAATTATTAATTTTTTCGCTGAAGGCGAAACTATCTTTGATACGAAAACTATTATATTCATTAAAGGCTTGCCCTAAGATCTCTGCCAGATATTTAGACAGTTTTCTATCTGGAGATTGTGTTGAGGACACAATGGGTCGACAAGGTGTGTCGGGTTTGTGTATTTTGGGTAAACCATACAATTTAGGAGAAACCGAATTATGACAAATTAAGCGTTTATATGTGGGGTTATCTATGTAATTATTATTATGCAAATCTCTGATTAACTTATTATTCCTAGTCTCAATAGACGTTGTGGGATCCTTTTTTAAGGGTTGATAAACCTGGTTATCTTGCAAAAGGGTCTGCATTTTGGAGATGTAATCATCACGCTCTAAGGCTACAGTGACATTGCCCTTGTCCGATGGTAAAATTACAACATTTGGATTATTTTTAAGAAAGATGTTGCATTTCTTTTCAATAGAAGATAAAGGATTATTTGTATTTTTATGATTTTTAAGGAAATCTGTAATGTGGAAAGCTACTAAGGAGCGATAATTATTCCTTTCCTTATTATCCAAACTATTAATAATGTCTTCAATTTGAGCAAGATATTTATATAAGGTTGATTTATTATTCAAGCTAACAGGTAACCCAAATTTTGGTCCAAGTGCAAGGAAACGTTGTATACAATCAGGGATGACAACATTAGATATATTTTTAAACCACTTATCGGGTGTTACAATAGAATTACTTTGTGTTAAAGGCAGCCTCAAATTATTGAGTTTATTAATATTATTAGATTTGATTTTATTATAATGAAATTGGTAAAATTTGATCTGTCTTATATTAAAGGCATTGAAAATCTCTCGAGGTAGTAAACGTTTACAATTCTCTTTGGATATATGTAAAATTTTATGTAAATATCTAATGGTATCATTTATATCATTTAATTCTATTTTTAAAATATTGTGCAGTAACCTTCTTTGTGTGTTATCCACTTTTCTTAGCGTGCGATTGTTCTGCGTTCTGCAAAACACGTTCTCCGTTGCCTTTATGTAGCCTCTCAGGTGGATTGGTGTGATTCCAAGTTGTCGACATCTGGTTAGGAAAATCCTTCGATTTTTGGCTGCCGCCAGCTTCTTGCTCGTGGTCTGCCAGTTCTTAAGGTAGGAGACTGCCTCTTGCCCATAATCCCTGCTCACTGACTCGTAGAAATGCATCGGTAATTCTATAAAGATAGTCCCTCTCACAGCTTGTGTGGTTACATACACAGTAAAATGTTTGACTGGGATAGGGTTTGGAAAAACTCCAATCTCAGTGCTACGCACAGGTACCAAGCTTTAATGGTTAGATTGAATTAAAACCACTTGTATGTTTCGCCTGACGTTTCGTTTTTATTCAAAACTTTATCAAAAGCTATGGACAAAAATTTACAATAAGTAACGTTGTTATAAAAGTTATTGAAAGTGACAGTCTTACCTAACACCTTGTGGACCAAAACACATGTTTTATTAAAAGCATGTGTAGATATTCAAATTTGAACAAATTCATAAACAGGGGCAGTAGGCCACCAAGATTACAGACCTGGGCTGCACATGATATAAATACACTTAGTCATACATCTAGTCAATTACACATTAAAAATTACTAGCACATTTAAAATTTGATTTACAATAATTTTATTAGCTATTTGGCCAACATGGCCGTCAAATTTGGATAAATTCGTGGTATTATTTCTAATCAAACAGCGACAGGTGTCAGAACAAATTGTTAGAACCGCGCATGCGCGGAGCGCAAGGCGTCCAAATATTACGAGGGACGTTCAAAATGGAATTGACCAATTAGCTTGTACAACGCAATCTAACATAAGACTAGTCAAAAAACGACGACAAGGGCTATGTCTGAAGGTTCTAAAAGGTGAAAACTACAAAAAGAGTCCTAATTGAGCACCCAAAGTTGTAATTCCACCACGGGAAAAAAGACAAATGAGAAAAATGGAGGAGAAAAGACCCTAATTAGATCTAAATATAACTAAATTTATTGTGGGACCGTATTGAGTTTATTAAAAATTTTTATTATTAAAGAAATAGTAATAGAAATGGGGTAGTAAAAAGAAAATATTATAAGATAAAAGTAACTACCCATTGGGCTTTCTCGGTTGGAGAAAATCTAAGGAGAAATCATTGTTGGACATGGCTAACAAAAGGTGGTATGAGACACTAAGATGATCAATGTCAGTATTTGAATTTAAGGTATTATTTGTACCAAAAATGTGGCACATTTCGATGAAAGTGCGGTGACTAGAATTTGGTTCAATAGTAATAATTTTTGTATTTTCAAAATCCATACAATGACCAGTGCTGTTGACATGTCCAGCAAGAGCGCAGGCTTTGGGTTTAAGACGAGAGTCGCTTTTATGCTGAATAATTCTTGATTTCAACCTCTGAGAAGTTTGACCAATATACGTAGAAGGACAACCACTACAGTTTATCTGATAGACGGCATTAGGGGTTAGGAGAGCTGGAGTTTTATCCTTTAATTTTGAGAAACAATCTTTTATGATATGATGGTGTTTGTCCGCGATGATAATATGATCGAACTTACGAAAAACCTGTTTAATTATATGAGAAAGTCCTTGGACGTAAATAAGACTTTTGTAAAGTGGAGGTTTATCATTTATATTATTATCAGAATTTTCTGGTGGAATGATCCTGCCCTTGGGGGTGGAGTATAAGATAGAATTTAATAAAGAAATAGGATAATTATTTAATTTGAGAGTATTAACTAATTTATTGAGATTAACTGCGTGAAAATCCGGATGCGAGATCGTTAAGATTCTGTGCTTGAGCCCTTTCACTACATTCAACTTATGTCGAATGTTGTGTATAGAATGGAAATTCAGATAACGGCCAGAACTGGTTGGTTTAACATACCAATCCAGTTTAATAGTGTTGGAATCCGTTCTGATGACCAGGGTGTCCAGAAAGGGGACAGACCTATCCTTTTCTCTTTCCACTGTGAATTGGATGTGAGGGTTGAAACCATTGAAAACACTCAGCACATTGGCAACGTCGTCGACCGGTACTGCACAAACCAGATCATCAACATACTGGTAAAGAAACGGAAATTGAAAAGCCAGCTTGGGGATGCTTTCCTTTATGATGGTATTGACTATGATTTCGGCCAAAATGGGGGAAAGAGTTGAGCCCATTGGGGATCCAAAGATTTGTTTATAAAAATTATTATTGAAGGAAAAATATGTTGAGTCAAAGATGAATTTGAGAAGGTTAATAAACTGTGATTTGGGTATACTAGTTAGTGGTTCTATTAAGTTCCAATTGGTTTCAACAACCTGTATAACCAAATCTACAGGGATATTGGTAAAAAGAGAGACCACATCTAGTGAAATAATCTCATAATCAGGTGGTAATTGAAAATTATTAATTTTTTCGCTGAAGGCGAAACTATCTTTGATACGAAAACTATTATATTCATTAAAGGCTTGCCCTAAGATCTCTGCCAGATATTTAGACAGTTTTCTATCTGGAGATTGTGTTGAGGACACAATGGGTCGACAAGGTGTGTCGGGTTTGTGTATTTTGGGTAAACCATACAATTTAGGAGAAACCGAATTATGACAAATTAAGCGTTTATATGTGGGGTTATCTATGTAATTATTATTATGCAAATCTCTGATTAACTTATTATTCCTAGTCTCAATAGACGTTGTGGGATCCTTTTTTAAGGGTTGATAAACCTGGTTATCTTGCAAAAGGGTCTGCATTTTGGAGATGTAATCATCACGCTCTAAGGCTACAGTGAGGAGAAAAGACCCTAATTAGATCTAAATATAACTAAATTTATTGTGGGACCGTATTGAGTTTATTAAAAATTTTTATTATTAAAGAATTAGTAATAGAAATGGGGTAGTAAAAAGAAAATATTATAAGATAAAAGTAACTACCCATTGGGCTTTCTCGGTTGGAGAAAATCTAAGGAGAAATCATTGTTGGACATGGCTAACAAAAGGTGGTATGAGACACTAAGATGATCAATGTCAGTATTTGAATTTAAGGTATTATTTGTACCAAAAATGTGGCACATTTCGATGAAAGTGCGGTGACTAGAATTTGGTTCAATAGTAATAATTTTTGTATTTTCAAAATCCATACAATGACCAGTGCTGTTGACATGTCCAGCAAGAGCGCAGGCTTTGGGTTTAAGACGAGAGTCGCTTTTATGCTGAATAATTCTTGATTTCAACCTCTGAGAAGTTTGACCAATATACGTAGAAGGACAACCACTACAGTTTATCTGATAGACGGCATTAGGGGTTAGGAGAGCTGGAGTTTTATCCTTTAATTTTGAGAAACAATCTTTTATGATATGATGGTGTTTGTCCGCGATGATAATATGATCGAACTTACGAAAAACCTGTTTAATTATATGAGAAAGTCCTTGGACGTAAATAAGACTTTTGTAAAGTGGAGGTTTATCATTTATATTATTATCAGAATTTTCTGGTGGAATGATCCTGCCCTTGGGGGTGGAGTATAAGATAGAATTTAATAAAGAAATAGGATAATTATTTAATTTGAGAGTATTAACTAATTTATTGAGATTAACTGCGTGAAAATCCGGATGCGAGATCGTTAAGATTCTGTGCTTGAGCCCTTTCACTACATTCAACTTATGTCGAATGTTGTGTATAGAATGGAAATTCAGATAACGGCCAGAACTGGTTGGTTTAACATACCAATCCAGTATATATATATATATTTCAGCGCTACAGGCCTTATAGGCCCTTGGCTCTTTCAACTATTTGCTTCCATGTCTTTCTTTCCAGTGCTGTTAATTCCCAGTTGATAACTTTCAGGTTTTTCAGATCTTGCTCTACTTCTTCTTTCCAGCTAAGTCTGGGTCTACCTCGCTTATTCCTTCCTTCTGGCTCACTTTTATAAATTTCTTTCAACGTTCTTG